>CAVNYN010289281.1:0-49899 GCA_963692815.1 Nyctanthes arbor-tristis | reverse complement strand
AAAAAAAAAAAAAAACAACACACATCGATCATGCTCTTAGCAAACTATTTCTATTTGAAAATAAAAATTGGTTAAACCAATCACATCCACATATTTCTTTGTACCGTATGTACTAAACAAATCCCCACTACCCATTTCCATAAAATTTAATTCTATTTTTGAAATTAAATTAGAATGCTAAGAGGGGCTAAAAAAACTTTCAGGAATTTATTTGAAGAAATGTGAGTAGAGAATTAATTAGTGACATTTAAATTGTTTAGTCTCAGCTTTCCCTAGGCAATGACAAGAGAGTTGATGGGGATTCAATAGAAATTTGCTAGAGATTTTATCAGAATGCTGATGCCGCTGGCGTCTAATGGTTTTTACTGCTAACATTGGAGCCTTTTCTGTTCGTGTACAACTTGAGCTTCATGATCTTGTTTACATCGAAATAAATAGTACTTTGCATTTTGACAAGACATTCGACTGTTCCCATTCTTTTTGAAGTCTGTCTTTCAACAGTTCTGAGCTCATGTTGGATTGTACTCGGGGAAGTTTAGATTGCAAATCTTTGATTACCATTCTCTGTTGAAATTTGAGAGATGATAATCCTTGTGCAGAATCGGGGAAGATTTTCCTTGTTTATCTAATTTCATTTCTTTTTTTCTTTTAATAAATCCTTTCCAGTATTACCCCAGTTTTTTATATTCGTAAGAAGTGGGAATTGGTATCTTTAGGTTTTGAGTTCTAGTACTAGCTCCTAATATAAAAGCATGTTCTAGTAGGATTATGTCTACAAAATTTAAAAATTCAGCCTTGAAGATATACTCTCCAGTTTCTATTCACACGTTTCTTAGGATCCGCAACTGCTACCCACTTCTCTAGTACTCATGTATAGGCCTCTTAGGTTAGTTTAAACCGCTTAAAATTTATCCAAAACAAGTAGTAATAGTTGTATAGTTATAGAACCATTCGCTCTTGATATTTTCTTGAATATGCTTGGGACTGCTTATCTATTATTATTATTTTATTATTATTATTTTTTTTAATAAACATTCTATCTCTGCATGCAGGTGTTTGTGCTCAGTGAGCAGAGTAGCAGGAAAAGGCGTGAGTACTATTGAATATCTTATTCAGTTGTTCTACAAACGTCTCGATGCTCTTGGGTTTGATAACAAGCAGGTTGGTAACTCTGAAATGAAATTGTGGTCTGTAAACGGTAGCATCCTGAATGATCTCTGGTCATTTATACATGCCCAGATCAAGTGAGAGGGAAAAAGTCATCATGTCTTCATTTCTCTTTTTAGATATTAATTATGTGAACTTGCATACTCTTGTAGAGGCCTTTGATCTTGTAGCCACTGATAGCAATTTATTGTTACCTTTAGATAGACATAGATTTACTGAAGAGTGCTAGAGATACATGTAGTAGGTATGGGTCCCATGAGATATTTAGATTTGATTAGTTTGACCAAATTTTTATTCTGAAATAGATTGGGTTTGCTAATAAGGACTCAGTTGACTATTGTTAGCTAGATCTTATTTGCATTGTATAGGCAAAATTCCTCACAGACCAGTAAGCAATTTTCACATGCAGTAACGAATATCCAGTTTTGAAATGATTTGAGCTTTCTTGATATGGAACGTTTTTCTTTCTCTGAATTTAACCTCTCTTAGGAACCTTTGCATCTATTCAGGTTTTTCAATGATTATGAAGGACAAAAAGATTGTGAGGGTGTGTTAGGCCCACTTCTGTTTGTGCCACTCTCAACTTATGCCCTGTGTCAAGGCAAATTAATATCTTACATTCATGCCTGTGGTTAAGTTCATTTTAGATAATTATTTATGCTAAGTTAACCTTGTTAGTTTCTGTTTCGCTGTTCGGCTCAAACCAACTATCTGACCAAACTATTCAGAGAAATGGTGTAATCATTGCTTGTTTCCCCCCTCGCCATTATTTTGTGTTTTGGTCAAGGATGGAATTTGAAAGTTGGGAGAAAAATAATTTGACTGTAAAAAATTGGGCCAGCGAATATCCATCTTAGAATTTTTAAATGCACCTTGTTTGTTTCTGGATCAACTACAAAAACAAACAAGCTGCTTGAAGCTCAACTCAAGTTTGTTCATAAAGCTCTTTTGAAGCTGGTACAATGACTAGACAATCAAAATCTGAAATCTGAAACTATCTTTTCAGTATTTCAGACGTCAAGAATGGCCAGAAATTGAATAAGTTGATAAATAAGATTCTGCCTATGCCATTTGAGCTTTGCCTTGTTATGATGTTTGGCCGATCTTGAATTCAATTTCAAAACCTAGGAAGCAGTCAAGCTTAGATTAAGATTCCTAGTGTTCTTAATAGAAGTCTGTACATGCACGGGCTACTTGAATGGGAAAGAAACAATTGGTTGGCTGATGATGGCAGAATGTCCAATGTTACAATGGCGTTTTGCTATAGGACCATTAATTCTCACTGCTTGGGCTTTTAAGTTGCTAAAATGATTTTGGCATTTGTAGCTCTGGAGGAAAGAAAATAATAAAATAAAATAACACGTATCTTTTATTTGTATTTGTTGTGTTTCTCTTGAAATTTCTGAGCTGCTACTTTGATCAGTCATTACTATAATCTTTGCTTTCTGGAAGTTCCATGACCATGTGTTACTGGATTCTTGATGTTTTCTTGAATTTCAGCATGTAGGGCGTTCTCTTTTTTGTTTGGGATTGTTGATTCGCTATGGTAGCTCATTGGTGGCTGCATCTGGTTTCAACAAGAGGAGTATAGATGTTGCAAGCAGTCTCAACTTGTTTAAAAAGTATCTCCAAGCTGAAGACTTTGTCATTAAGGTCCGCTCATTGCAGGTAGACGTGTTCTAATTAACTTGTAGGAACCTGCCATAATATGTTCAATTTCAATTTCACTAATGTAGTTCCGTCTTTTCTCCAGGCATTAGGATATGTATTTATCGCCCGACCTGAATTTATGTTGAAAAAAGATATAGGCAGAATGTTGGAGACAACATTTTCCAATAATATGGATGCTCGTATAAAGGTAATGTCAGTTTATTTCATGCTGTTTCCATAATTTGTATACTGATTTGTATGTTGGGCAGATGCAATCGTTGCAGAACATGTACGAATATCTTCTGGATGCAGAAGGTCAAATGGAAACTGACAAAGCTAGTTCTAGTCAAGTTATTCAACCTGGCGAAGATGGCCAGAGTGTGCCTGTTGCTGCAGGTGCTGGTGATACTAATATATGTGGTTGTATAGTTCAGCTGTACTGGGATAAGATTTTAGCAAGAAGTTTGGATGTGAATGTACAAATTCGCCAAGCTGCCCTGAAGGTTGTCATCTCGTTTCAATTTGTAATTTTGATCGTCAGTGTTTCAATGTTGGACAAAAAAATTAACTTAACAGTGTTTCCATGTTCTTGGACAAATAATTTAACTTCATATGTTGACATTAAAAATCTGGTCCTCCAGCTCTGAAGTTATAGACATCATTTTTGTATGTTTCCAAATGAGTTCTAGGTTAAATCCTCAATCAAGGCCATACATTAGTACTTAGTTGATTATTCTTAATCCATTTATAACTAGCTTTCTCATGAATGCAGATTGTGGAAATTGTGCTGCGCCAAGGTCTCGTACATCCTATTACTTGTGTTCCCTACCTTATAGCACTTGAAACAGATCCTTTGGAGGAAAACTCAAAGCTGGCTCATCATCTGCTAATGAATATGAACGAAAAGTATGTTATTCACCATGTATCTGGAGTTTCCACTACTTTGTGCTTTTGGAAATTAATGGGGATCTTTCCTTCAGGTATCCTTCTTTCTTCGAAAGTCGTCTGGGAGATGGCCTTCAGTTGTCCTTTGTATTCATTCAGACTATGAACCAAGGATCTCCTGAAATTTTGAACATAAAAGCGCCATCCAGAGCATCAAACAATATTAAGGGAAAGTCGGATACTGCTTATGCGAGACTTGGGGTTTCTCGAATTTACAAACTCATCCGTGGGAATCGTATTTCGAGGAATAAATTTATGTCCTCTATTCTTCGCAAGTTTGAAACACCAAGCTGGAATGATGCAGTCATACCTTTCTTGATGTCGGTAATCTTTGACTTCGATTTTAGGAGACATTGTCTGTGCCTTTGTGGACATAATATATGGAGTTGCTTCCCCTTTTTGCAGATATTGCACAGAGATTCTTGCTCTGCTTCCTTTCGCTTTGCCTGATGAGCCCCTTTACTTGATCTATTCTATAAATCGAGTTATACAAGTTAGAGCAGGAACAATTGAGTCGGATATGAAGGACCTTTTGCAATTAGTTCAAGGAAATACCCAGAATATCAGTGCAAATGGAACAGTTCAGCCTGTTAGCTATAGAGATGTGACAACGGACAGCAATCAGAGAGTATCTGCAGGTTTAGAAGGTCATTTTCTGGGACGTGCTGTATCGATGGATTTAAATATGCATCCTTCAACTTCTGGAAATTCTTGTACTATTTCTAGCGACACTTTGCAGAAAATCCAGGTATATTCTGTCCATGTATGCTAATTTTACTGGATGAGAGCAATTAACATCATGGGTGCTCAAAATATAAATATGCCACATCCTGCTGTTTGTTTCTGATTTGTTCAAAATCACTCTATTGAAACTTTATATTTCCAGCTCATGTCCACTTTAATTCATTTATTTTAACTGCTCCGGTTATTCTTGAGTTGAATATTTGATGGTGTTGGAGAGGAACAAACTATTGGATGATGATGATAAGAGAAGGCGGGATACCCCTTATTTGCTGGGGAGAGGGAAGGATGGAGATGAGAGAATAGATTTATCAAAATCCTGATTCACAGTATCAATTGTCACCCTTGTGGAGTTTGATGCTGTGAGGTTTTAATTCTAATCAAATTCAGTGTTGCCTCTTCTTCAACCTCCATTTCGTATTTTTCATAGAGAAATCTCTGATTAAATATAGAATTTCTTCCTCTGCAAAATTTCTCTTGGAAAAGGAATTTCAACTCTTTCCCCTCCCCACATCCACCCAGTTCACATCTGAATCACTGCTGAAATGTGTTCTGTAGTTTAATCAGTACTGGCAGATGTCTTTTTCCATTCAGTAGTCTATAATCAGTTGTCTGTGTAAGAAATACCCATTTCTGTAGTTTGACTACTTGCCAATGTCCTTTTTGGGTAATCAAGTATTGAAAGTAGCTTAGGCTTTATCTATTTTGACATTTTGTTCAGGTTTGTTGTCTGGCTGCTGGTGCACTGCAACTGCTTTTGAAGCTGAAGAGGCATCTTAAAATTGTTTATAGCCTAGATGACGCACGCTGCCAGGTAATAGTTTAGAGTTTTCTACCATTATGGTGAAGAAAAAATTGTATAACTGTCTTTGTAGTTGAAACTTATGCAAGTTTTGTGGCCTTTTAATTAGGCATTTTCTCCAAATGAGCCAATTAAGTCGGGTGAAGGTCTGTCAAGGCAGAGTGTACCCTTCAATATCAGTGATATTAACATTAATCCACTGAACAATTATGAGGACTTTCTTGGGAGATATCAGGTAATTCTGCTGCTTTCAATAGAATCGTCTCATGGATGAATTGGCTTAGATTTTCGATTCTTCTGCTGACATGATGAATATGCATTTCTCATGCATGTAATTTTGTTTGTGTTACTAGTTTTCAACTTCTTGATGTTCTGTTTCACCTTGTTCTTCCCTGAAACCAGTGTACTTTTAGATGCGTGATGATGCTGAGTCTGATTACTAGAGATTAATATGTGCTTTTTCTTCTATGTTCTATGCTTCTCAGGAGTTCAAGAACGCCTTGAGGGAAGACACAGTTGACTATTCTACCTACACGGCAAACATCAAAAGAAAACGTCCGCCTCCTAGAAGAGTCGGGAAGTCCAGCCGAATGGCAGCAGTTGATGACGATGATGACGAAGATGAAGATTGGGGTGGTGGAGCAAGGAGGATAAGTAGAAGTGGTGGCAGAAAAGGCAGTAGCAGCACAACTAGACAGTGATTTTAGCTGTAAATATATACAGGTAAAATTACTATGTACATTACATGGACGGCAGTAAAAAGGAAAAGGGGGAGGGGGAAAAAATGGCAAAGGGATTGGAGAAACAGACTTATGAGTAGCACCAGTTCAGATGTGGTATACAAGAGTTCCCCTTAGTTTGTTTCCTATGGTGTAGCTTACTGATCTTAGTAGTTAATTCAGTCCGAATTTTCCATACTTTAGGTTAATGTATGTATGGAAGGTCATTGATCCAGAATCTGGGAGAATAACTTCAATATCGTTGAGAACGATATTTGATATCTTGTCCAGAATTAAAGGGGAAATTTTTGTTTAGGGTAGGTATGCCGTACCCTCTGAACTATGCTGTAGACAGCATCTGTACAGTATGTTGATATTCAATGTCATTTCAGAAATGAAATTACTCTGTTCTATATCACAAAGTTGAAGCTCTTCGTTGTTTTTTTTGGCCTGCAATGAAATATTCCATATGGCCATGTGGCGGTGTATCAGAGCACGTCATATAAGAAACATGGTGGTGTGCCTCGATGCACCTCAGGTGGCCCATTTGGCGCGAGATAATTTGATATATATGGTTGAGGTACGCTCCCCTTTCCCTTTTAGTTGGAAATTGTGGGACGCTAGTAGAGCTATGTTTTCTAATCGTCCTGTCTCTTTGCAAGAGAAGTCGTAAAACATATTTATTAGATGAATCGAATGAAACTGTAAAGAGACGACAAATTTTTGGGTGAAGGCAGCCTTTATCCTAGAGTAAAATTGCTTTTTTGGAGCATAGAATTAGGATAACATCTACTGCTCTTAAAAAGACAACTGATTTAGGTAATATTTAGCCTAGTATGGAAATCTTAGTGGCATGTGTTTATGCATCCATTTGGGAGTGGAGGTGCCATAATGGCACATTTTGGAAGTCTAGAAAATGTTTGTAAAATTCAAATGACACATATCACATAAGGCAAGAGATGTTATGATGAACTTCTGAATTTTTGTTAAATTAATGTGCAACATATTGAAAAGAAAAAAAAATACTCGCTCTGTTTTATATATTTAGGTTTACAAGAATTAAAATTTGTATTGGAAAACTACTTTTTATAAATTATGTTCTTGATTTACTCTTATTTATTAAGTATAACCAAATATATTAAATAGAGGTTAGTAAAATAGTGTGCATTAATTAACTAACTAATTGGGACATCTAAAAAGAAAAATAAACCTATATTTATGGAACGTAGGAATATAATATTTAAATGAAAGAGTTTCCCTTTTTTTAATGAGTTTTGGATGAGTTACGAGTTTTTCCTTTTTTTTTTTTTGGGGGGGACATTATTATACATATTTAACATATTTGTATTAGTTTGTTGATTATTGGAAAAATGACAATTTATTAATTCAATTTTAAGTCCATAACAGCTCTCTGAATACCAAGAGTGATAAACTAGTTTACGTGAATTTTTGGTCAAAACAAAATTAATGATAAATAACATCAAATATAATAAAATCACTCTTCAAAGAGAGAAACGTATAATAAAACCATTTTAACTTGAATTTACTTTAATGGTTCGTTTGATTGGAGAATTCATTTTTCTTGGAAAATATTTTCCCACGTCTCTTGGAAATTCATTTTCCTTGATTTCAAGAAAAAACTTCTCATAAAAATCTTCCGTAGAAAATAAAAATGTTTTTGATTAAACCAAGAAAATTTAAGTGGAAAATGATATTTTCTATGAAAAACATTTGCAATCAAACACACCATAACTAGAAAGACACAATACCTTAAAAATGATCTAACACATTATAATATCTATTGCTCCCTCGTTACCTGTACCTGCCTAACCTCGGCTGTCAATACTTTATACTCACCATATGTCGCATTTATATAGTTCACTATATTCATTTCAATTATACAGTCTTACTTTTCCTTTTTTGGCAAACAATTATTAGTCCTGCTTTCATATTAAATAGAAATCGTTGCATTAAATAAAAGAACATAACATGAAACAAATGTGTGATATCTCAATAGTCTTTTCCACTAATAGTTATGACAAAAAAGATTTAACATGAAAGGTACAAAGATCTGAAGTGTCACCCTAACAGGGGGAGGGGGGGGGAAGGAACATATATAGTCATAATAGGATCTGATGTTTCTTCAAAAACTAAAGAAAGTTCACTTCTTTGCTTTCTTGGTTCCACTGTGTTGAAAAGAAAATCAAAGCTCAGAGTACAGTTAGAACAACGGTAGAATTTGCACATAATGATAATATTTGTCACTTACTGAGTTGCCTTGGAAGCAAGTGCAGGGGCTGGAGTTGCCGGAGGTGGTGGTGCTGCTGCTTTCTCCCCTGGTCCCTGTTGAATAACACATAAAAATATACCACTTCTTAGAAAGATACACCCAGAAATGAGTTATGATGCAAACTTATAATAGGTAATTGAAGTTTTGAAACTTGTTGACATTATTATATACGGTTCAAACAAAACACTACAAAGGTACTGCAATTAATCACCTGAGCCAAACGCTCCTCCCTCCTAGCAATCTTTCTTTCCCTGCTAGCCTTGTTCTTTGCTCTCTTCGCCTCAAATTGGTCAGACAAGGTCTTTTCTCTGGCCTTCTCAGCCTTAGACTTGTGAATGCTCTCCATCAAGACACGCTTATTTTTGAAAACATTACCCTTTACCTTCATGTACATGTCATGGTACATGTGTTTGTCAATCTTTTTTGACTCCCGGTACTTGCGAAGCAAGCGCCTGAGCACCCTCATTCTCCTCATCCAAAGTACTTTAGTTGGCAGCCTAGCTTCCCTGGTACCCTTGCGCTTACCTGAAAATTTTCAGTATATATCAGACATCTAAACAATAATTTTAAGAACAAACCCCTTTTAAGGAAATTCTGCATACACCATAAAACATTGTAGTAAAATCATGATTAATGGTATCACTGGTTTAATTTTTCATCAGCAGCAAGTCCAAACAAAAACGAGAACCGGTGGAGCTTACAAACTCAGACAACCCTGGTTAAAATAACTTCAAAATAAGTCAGCATCACATCAAACATTTTCATTTAGGTACTTTCCCGTGCAAAGAGAGGACAAGGATTCTTAATTTTAATAGATAAAAGAAAGCATCATCATACAGTATGAAGAACATTGGTAAGCAGAATCCATGTGTCCAATTGGTGAGAAGTGAACTTTCTATGCATATTATATGACAAAAATTGACAAATTCAAACAGATAGCAATATCATTAATACTGCACCTACTTTGATGCAATAAAACATTAACGGGCAGCAAGACAATTATATCCACACAAATAGAAGGCAGTACCATATCCAGAATGTCGCCCCTTTCTCTTTGCCTCCTTCATTCGACGAGCACGGGATCGAGAATGAATCTTTGTTGGCTTCCTGATGATGAAACCATCCTTAACCAGCTTTCTGATGTTTTGACCTGAATCCACACAAAAATGATTTTAAAAACCAGCACACAATTCTTGCATAATTCAACACCAGAAAATGGCAGGCATTTTTTCATGCTTAATACAGATTATAAAGCAACTTAGCAACAAGAAGCAACCAAGAAATTCATGGTTTATTTTGCAACTAAAAGAATTCTCTCTTGAAGTCTTACGAAGGTTTAAAATCATTAACACGCTGTAGAGTGAAACTAGAAATCAAGACCTAATTTACCATATGTCTAGCATTCTCAGATTTCTGATATCTTGTTTTAAGGAGAAAAATGAAAAAAGGAACTCAAAAACTCCAAGGCTTAAAAAGGCTGGCTATAGAGATTGACTAGGAATACAACTGAAAAGAACTAATCACCAGCTTGTTAGTGCAAGACTGAAACGTTTATCACTTACAAATTGGCCTCTGTATTCTAATACTTGTTGACGGAAAATAGGCATTAGATGGCCTTGGTTGGTTTATCATAAACGCATCATCCGTAGGAAGTTCCGGATGTTTTTTGGTTGCTGCCTTCAACAGTCTTAGAGCTAAGACAGTGCACTCGTTCTTCTAAAACCAGTCATGAATTTTCTAGCCATAGGAGTGCAAAGGGTTCAACATTTTTGCACTGTACTAGTATCAAATTATGTTAATATTTCTCATCGACAGAAATTTGTCTTTCGATTTTGCTGTTACATGTACCCAATACAATAAATGAAGCTAAAAAAAGAACACTTTGTTACACCGGCCAAGAATATATCTTTCGCTCTAAGTGATTCTGTTTCAAGCGCCTTATTATGCTTAGTAATTAATATCGCCATCACCTTATTGTACCATAATTGAACACCCACAAAATGCTTGTCTTCGCTGAAAACATAAATTGCTCTAACAACGAACAGCAAATGTAAAAGAAAAAACCGTACGTATGCAAAGTAGCTACACGAACAACCGTCAGAAGAAGACGGAAAACGACATAAATAACAAAAACACACAGACCGGTTTCAGATTTACTCGATACATACGGGAATTAGCTTTGGAGAGTTCATCGACTTCATTGGGGTCAAGCCAGACTTTGCCCTTGCCGCACTTGAGGACGCTGGCGGCGAGCCGCTTCTGTAGCTTCAGCGACACCATTTTTCTTCTCTGAATAAGGATTTGGGTTCCAACGGTAAATGCCTTTAATTAATATTAGGGTTTCAGCACAGGTAAGAGAAAAGACGATGATATTTGGGTCAAGGGCTTACTACATGGGCTTTTTTTCTTATTGGGCCAACCCGGGTTACTTTGACAGTTCAGCCCATGTCATGAGTCGATTAACCAATATTAGCATGGGATAACATAAAAAATACAAATATTTTTTACACAGTTTTTAAAATTAAGGTACATTGAGTTTTTATGAAAAAATTAGGTGTTTTAAGTGTTTTATATTGTGATATCACAATATTATAATACAACAATAATTGTTCAAAATATTGAGTCACACCAAAAAAACTCGCTAAAATACCGAGTCACATCAAAACAACTCCCTAAAATACCGAGTCACAACAAAAATAATTAACCAAAATACCGAGTCAAATCAAAACAACTCGCCAAAACACTGTATCACAACAAAAACAACTCATCAAAACACCGAGTCAAATCAAACACAACTTAAAAAAATCGAATCACAACAAAAATAACTCGCTAAAATACCTAGTTACAATAAAAACAATTCACCGGAACACTCAATCACAACAACACAACAACTCACCGTAACAATCGGGTCACAACAGCCCAACAACTCTCCGGAACAGCCTAGTCACAATAACTACAATTCGCCGAAATAATCGAGTCACAACAACCACAATCTGCTAGAACAACCAAGTCACAACAATACAACAACCACAACTCATCAACAACAACCGAATTCGGTGAGTCACAACTCTATGACTCCTCAATCACAATACCACCACCGACGAAACACGCTGCTGCCGCCCAATAACCCGAGAGAGAGAGAGAGAGAGAGAGAGAGAGAGAGAGAGAGAGAGAGAGCAGTCACAACACTTGCTAGACACACAAAGTCACAACATACACCACCACCACACTCACCGGAACCACTACAAGTGACCACAAAAAATTACAATAACTATTATCACAACCACAATAAACAAGAATCCGACCAGTAACTCGCCAATCAAACACCAAAACAACACCGCCAATTGAAATCAAAACCCCAATCAAACCACAATGAGCCAAAAAATTAAGCAAAAAATAGAAGAAAAATCAAACCAAACAACTCCAAATTCCTACAACCGGATTTCTAATCATAGAATTATGATCTAAAATCATATCACGATTCTCTGACCTTATTTTAGATTGCGATTTTGCAATCTACAGATAATAAGCTAAAAGGAACTGAGCAGCGACAGAACCTTGACGGCGGCAGTGGTAGTACGAACCTTGGTGCTGGCGGATGAAGATCAAAAACAATGAGAAAGGGGGAGATCGATCGGTTGATTTTGTAGAGGGGTGGGTGGCGGGGCTGGGTGGGGTGATTCACCTGCTTTTTAAAAAAGGGATATTGCACTTCTTATTTTTACAACCAAGTCCTGAAAACACCTTTATTCCCTCATTTTTCCTTTTTAGCACCGAATAATATAGAAATAATCTAAATCGTAGGTCTGATATCGTAATGATACCAGACAATGATCTGGCAATATATCAGCTACCAATGTGAGTATATCATTACCTTCACAAATCACAGAAGTGGCTAAAATTACGCCACAATTTTTGTCTTGAGTCGTAACGATTCCAAAACATTTGGTGTTAGATTATTTCTATCGAATTATACTGTTCATCACAAGTGGTGCTAATCACAACTCATGTAAAAATATGTTGTCATCATCAAATTATAACATTTTTATTTGATATTTTTAAATGATAACATATATATATTATCATTTTTATGTAACATATTTATATGATATGAATAAATGACATATCTTAATTGGTCGTCTTAGATTAGTTGTGTAAAAGTAATTTTGGATTTCAATGCACACAAACAGCCAATACATGATGACCAATTAGGGGGAGTGTCTTCAACATGAATTTTGATAGAATTTTTTGAATTGTATTTACTCTTATGCAATTCATAGATTTTAATAAAAATCAGTCATATTCTATACCATTGATTTCTGTTGATTTTTAATGATTTTATAGGATCTAAACAGGGTGCCTCCAATACAAAATTTGATCAATAGAATTTCATATCATTTCAAATATTCTCTCGATAGATTTTTTTTCTTTTTAATTACAAAATCCATGAGATAAATAAATTTTGGTATACAAGAAAATAATAATACAAATCTATATATTAATTAAATAAGAGGATCTGCTCCCACTAAAAAATATGTTACTAGGGTCTTTTTAGACACTTTGTTTCATACTGCGGTAATTTGTGTGCTATTCTAGATTTTTCAATTTTTTTAAAATTTTTTATTTACTTTTGTGTTAGCTATTTACCATTTGGAAATAAGATTTACTATTAAATTTAATAACCAATAGATAATTATTATCATTTAATTGTTTAAATTATAGATAAATTTGATTATATAATTGTCTAACATATCTTTAAATTTCTAGTTTGTAATTAATAGAAATCTTAATATATATATATATATATATAGGGAGGATAGTTTCTGGTTTTGGTTTCCCTCCAAAAAGTTGGCAGCATAACTCATCTGGCGGCGTAAATAATCTAGTTTATTAAGATCATTATTTATTTAATTATTTATTTAATTGTTTTTTCCTTAAATGGGAGACACTTTTTATGATGTATTTTTTTATTAATGCAATTTTTAGGCTGGCTTTTTTAGTTATGTTTCTTGACCTTAAGCGCATTTCTTATTTGGGTCCCTCATTTCCGTATTTTACTATTCTTTTTTTAACATATGCTATTTTTAATTAGGTTGTGCTTTTTAATTCTCTTTTGTTTTTTAACCTTACGCGCATTTCCTTTTCAGGTTCCATGATTCACGTATATTTGTTCATATCTATATACTAACTTTTCGTTCCTAAATATTTTCCTTGGTGAATTCGGTGAGTCATATCTTCTGAAACACTTATTCCAAGGCAAATTCTTCAGTGTTGGGTTGTAGTAATGAGAGAGTTGCGGATTTGTGGATCTGATCTTCTTTTATTTTTATTTTTTTAATTTTTGAATTTCTATGATTTCGACCAATGTTATCTGATGGAGCAATTCTAAGGAGATGTAAAAATTTAACATAAAATGTGGCATTCTTACTTGTCACAAATTCATTAGATAATTATCACATGACTATTTTTTCAACACTAAATGAAACTTTATCACCTTAAGAGCTTATTTGATGCTCTTTATTTGTCAAAATATAGAAAATTTATAATGAGGAGAGATGTAGAATGTGTATTGGGAATGTGAAAATATTTAAAATATGTGGTTGTAATTGAATAATTACCAAATCAAATGTCAAATTAATAATAGGTAAAATTATAAATTAGTAAAATAAAGAGTACAAACAACCTCTAAGAATGTTAGTTTTCATGTCTCCGTAGAATTTTTATATCTGAGGTAAGTTTCCTTATTTGTGTATAATTTTTCTAGCGATTTTAATTTTATGTTAAACTTTATTAATATTCGTTTGATGAAAATTTTCATTCATTTTTCACGTAATTTTATCCTTCCATGTATGAATGCCCTAATTATAGCTTTAATTCGATTATTTTTTCTTTCATTATTGGTTAATTTGTACTATCTTGTATTGTTATATTTGGTATAATTCCATTTTTTTCGATTTATTATGTGATAAGATATAGATAATATATGTATGAGATGAGATTTATATTCAATTTTTATAAAATTCTGACTTTTTTACCCGAACTAATGGTTTTCGCGTGTCGTTTGTTTTCTATATAAACCCGTACATGACGCTTTTGTATTTTAATTGTTATTTGAGTCAATATTATACTAAATGATTTTTTTTATTTATTGTTAATCTATATATTTTATTAGGTTCATCTTCATATTTATTTAGGTAAATGATAATGAGACAAAAGAACTTATAGATGGAATACAAGAGAAACTTTTTAAATGCAAGGTATGCTATTTCATTTTTCTTTATTGTTGGAAACTTTAATTGACTTTACTATTATTTTATGGAGTATGATTATTTTATTATGTTTGCTTTGATAACGTTGGAGAACATTATAGTTATTTTATTAATTTTTATGTATTACAACTTTAAAGGAAGACTTTTACTATATTTTTACAAGTTTTGTTGAACTCAACGAACTTATGAAGTGATATTAAATTTTTAATTATTATTAATTGCTTAATTTTTTTAGCTGAATTAATTACTTAATTCAGGTGTACATGAATTTTTTTTATTGTAGGGTGAAATAAAGGAGTAATTTTGAAGCTTGCTGACATGATGAGGCAGTTTAGTATTCAATATGCTATAACGGTATGAAAAATATTTTTTTAATTGTTACAGTCTTTCTTATATTATTTATCGTTTTTTAATATTGTGTGTTATAATTATCACTTTCCTATTTATATTTAAAATAAACTATTTTGATTTGTGTTTGTTAACTTATTTAATTGTTCTATCTAATAGGTTATACACTGGTCTGTATATTTGGAAACGCTTCTACTTGATATGTTTGCGGCTTTTCTTCATTTATTATGGATTAAATCCATGAATTTATTTGTTAATCATTTCTTCAAATGTTATTTCGTTATTGCTGAATTTATTTTTTATTTAATGGTTTGTATGTGTTATATACAATTGTCAATTATTAATATCTTATAGAGTGTAGCTATTTATAATTATTTATGTTTGTTGAAAGCATGGTAATAATTATTTATATTTATACAACTAGATGGATTATTGATTAATTTTATGGATGGATTTTTATGATAATAGGTTACATTATTTTTAGTTGGTATTTTTTTATTTTTTATCTTGTGCAACGCACTGTGTAAAACTAGTTAAACATATATATCGTTTAAGTTAACTGAAAATTATAGTTATAATTTTTCCCGTATAAATGAATGTTAATAATTACGACTATTTTGTATATGACTACTTTTATGTATTATTAATTTATATAAGCTTCATACAGTGTTATTTATCTAAATTAGTGTAAAAATAATATTTATTTGCGTTAATGAAAATAATCGGGGTAAAATTTATTGTAAATTATAGTTACCTTAAGATGACAAGAAAAAAATTACATTATTATTTTGTTGATATTAAAAATTAATTATTCCTTATTGAGTAACGTAACCTTATAAAATTTCATCATATAAAAAAAACTTATAAATTTCATATTATTTATTTTTTAAATAATTTGATATATATTCTTTCCGTGCAACGTAAGGATGAGAACCTAGTAGGACTAATAGGAAAAAGTACATAATCCAATTTTATCTTTTGTTCAGGTAACCATTTTTTTTTAAGAGTTCAGATAACCAATTCTAAAAGTATTTAAAAAATTATTACTAGTATCATGTTATTATTTATGATTTTTTTTACAGGATTATATCTAAATTTATTCGTTTAAAAAAAATTTCTTTTATCTTATTTTATTTTTGAGCAAGTTGGATGTGAATTTGAAATAAAAAGAGTTAATTTCACAAATGGCTCGTAACCTTTGCACTTTTTATCAATTTGGATGCCAACTTTTTTTTTCAATGTTATAGGTCCCCAACCTTTCATAAATTCACTCATAATGTCCTTTACAACATTTTTACCCTTACTTTTTAAATGAAAGATTCTAAAAATAGTAAAAATAATAAAAAATAAAAAGGAAAATAAAATTTTCCGCAACGACCTAGCCAGCTACCTATACTACTATTATCCTTAACTTGATCGAAAATGACAAATATCTAATCAATTTTTCTTTTATGGGGAAACCTGACCAAAAAAACCAGGTGAACTACACTGACAAGGTTTATATATATATATATATATAACCAAAATATTGAGCTAAACTAACTCAGTTTCAGGCCAGAACTAAACAAATCAACCGATTGCCCACCTCTACCTTTTTTTATCATTTCTGATAGTTGCGGGAGGAATAAACAACAAAATATGGGTCTCCTTTTTTACTATTAGAAATGACCATTGGAATTTGTTATTTACGATGAGTTAGAATGTGGGTAGGGAACTAGGTAGGTAGGTAAGATGGAAAGAAATTATATTTTTCTTCTTTTATATACTTTTTTGTTCCTCTTGCTGCTGTTAGAAATTATAGGAAAAATAAAAGTTTCCCCAGAAAAGAAAAATGGAGAATATATTTGTCATTTTCAGTTAGGTTAGGGATAGGGGTAGAATGTGTAGCTAGATAGGTACGTGGAGAAAATTTTATTTCCCTTTTTATTTTTATTATTTTTAACATTTTTAAAAGTTTTTTAAAGTAAGGGAAAAATGTCATCAATGACTTTATGAGTAAATTTATAAAAGGTTGGGGACCTACAACATTGAAAAAAAGGTTGAGGACCCAGTTGGTAGAAAGTGCAAAGGTTGAGTACCATTTGTGAAATTAACCCAAATGGATAAGGTATATAACTTCTTACTCAATGATTAAAAAAAAAAAGAAAAAGTAAAAGTGTTTGCAAGTGTTTTACACGCAACTAGGGTTGGGCAAAATAACCATAACCAATCGAACCAAACTAAAACAGAGCGGTTTGGTCCACTTTGGTTCAGTTTTTCTAAAATTTCAAACGGTTATGGTTATTAAAATAAATAATCATTTGATTATGGTTTGGTTATAGTTTACATTTTAAAACCAACAAACAAATTATAACTAAACGATTTGATTTTGAATTTATTAACTTAATTCTTGATTTAAATTTCTAAAGTTAAAAGAATAAAGTTACCAAAAAATCTCGATTTCTATTAAAATCATGTAAATCAAACCCTAGAGTATTGTTGTTACACCTAGGAGGTGCATACATACTTTTCTCTTTTCACTTTTTGTCGATAACCTCATTGAACTACATTTTATAATTTTTATATAACCATAACCAAACCAAACCAAGCCAAACGTTTTTGTTTGGTTTTAATTTTACAAATTAACTGAATGGTTATTTTCTTAAAAAACCATCAGTTTTCGGTCTAGTTTAGTTTTCTTAAAACTACAACCAAACTAAATCAAATCACGCCCAGGCCTACACACAATAACAGTTGCTTTTATATATATATATATATAAAGTTTTTTTACATGATTGCTTTTATCTATAAAGATTTACGGTTTTAGAAAGATATAGGTTATAGTTTATTTTTATCCATATAGTTGATATAGTTTGAGTTTTAAACTTTAGATGTATTTAACATGGATAATTATATTCCCACAACGAATTTTTATTCCTAAACCACGTTATAAATACACCACATTTAACTAGTACTTTTAATAAGTGCATCACTATCAATTTACATATATACTCATAAAATTAATTATTCATACTCAATATGAAATCATGTCAAAGATTTATATATAAGATATTTTCTAACTACGTAATATTTTCCTCTACACGTTATTTCTAACTCGAAAAATATACAAGTTGGATATTAAATCAAAGCTCTCAACATAAGCATTAATATGAGTTAATTTATGAGATCAAACTGCCTATGTATGACTATATAGACATCAAAAACTATCTCTCATGCTCTTTTTCATTTTAACAAACGATCTCTCAAATTTAATTTAATAGAATTATAAAACATCTGTATTATTTGATTTACCTCTGGTATCTTTTTTCCCCGCCTAAAGTGGGCACCATAAAGGAACTGGTGATGTGATTTTTCTTTTTGTCTTTCCTTTTTCTTTTTTTTTTTTTTTTGCTTGAATTGAATTTTTACTCATACATTTCTGAAAATCTCTCATCTCTACTTTATCTCTTCAAATTAGAGAATCGGTAAGTCATTATGATTTTTGGCCCCGATTTTGGTAAGTATATTTTCCATCCTAATATTCTATTGTGGGGGACTCGGTATGATCCTAAAATCTAGTCCATATTCATTTTGTGTTTGATTTCTTTTTCTTTTTTTTTTTTGAAGGGATATTATATTTGATTTGTGATGATATGCATTGCCCATTTTGTTTGATTATTTTTGGATAATTTCAACAATAATTTTTTCCAATGAATTTCAACATGTTTTTTTTTTGTGGATACACAATGGGTATATAGGGAAGGGAAGGGAAATTCAGGAAGGGGCATGTGTGATTTAAACCTAAGACCTTCCGCTCAAAATGTAAGCACATCTTAACCACTTGAGTACAATTCGAATCACAATTTCAACAATAATTTTGAGTTAATTGTTTTATTTAAATTTATGAATGAAAAAAAATAACATTTTGCATTCCCCGATTGACATTCGTCGTCTAGATTCTCAAACTCTGTAATCAAAATTGATATTCCTTTAGCTTTCCATTTTTCCTATTTTATTGCTGAAGGAAAAACATGGAAAAACACATTCATTCAAGAAAACTAATTTATTTACCATTTTAGAAGATATTGATTCTCGAATTACTGGACATAAAATCAATATTTGGAAAAGTAGACGAGATACATTTAAATTATGCGTTATTCAAAGGGTATTCATTTGAGAGTATACTACTAAAGTTTCACTCAAGTTTCAAAGTATTCATTCATTTCTCACATTACTGATTTTGGAATATGAAAATTCCTCTATTTAGGATAGTATGAATGGACTTCTATTCAAGTTTTATGATATAGTATACATACAGTGACTTTGATATCTCGATTCGTAGAATATACATCATGGGTACAAATTTTGTTCAAATGCAACTGTCATGGGTACCCTACTTAGAATTTGAGTATACTTATTTTGGATTTTGTGTTCTTGTGCAACGCACGGGTAAGAGACTAGTTAATAAATGTTCCAATATTTCCAATCAGTTAATTAAATTTATTATAGATTTTTAAAAAACTTCTAATTGCAATCAATTCAGTCCCACAAAAACTGACATTTCATTTTAAAACTAGATTTTTCACCCGTGCGATACATGGGGTAGTGATCCAGTGAAAATGTTATAATTCAAAAGTAGTGTTATAGGAGTTAATGCTTGATGTCGCAAAATGGATATAAAAAATATAATATGCACAAATGAAAAGTGGATTGTACAATAGAAAATAGTATGTAATAGCAAACGTATACGAATAATAAGCAAACACTGTGCTTATTGTATACAATTAAGAAAAACATCTAAAAATACAGTTTAATAAGAACTATGATAATTCAAATAAAGACACAAAATAAAGAATGATAACAACATTGATTCGTCAACAATAAACAATGTAAAGCTATTTAAAAATATCCTTATAATTGAACAAGTCACAAAGAATTATTTGAGATAATCATCCAAAATTAACATTAGTATTTGATAAAAAATAATCACTAAGTATGAGTAATCATCTCGTAATATTTTTTGTTTGACATTTTATTGTTTACCTATCTACACAAAAGTAGAGATTTAGTGGCCTAGAAAAAACAAACACGATATTCATGTTCAAATGAGTGAAAATTAGAATTTCCAACCCCAATTTGAAAGTAATAAAGATTTAACACTGTTATTAGTTTAGCCCAAAATAACTACAGGCATGGGCATCACTCCGCATATCTGTCCAGTGAGTGATTAGATTCTAATGCCCACACACTTTAATTTTTGGAGTGATAATTCAATAAGTGAATGACTTAAGCAGTGTCGGTGTTAAATTAGATTTTAAGTTTTTAACCAAGAAAATTTTTAGCACTGAAGTTTTTATTAAATAATTTTGGTAGCTTCGTATTTAATGCATTTAAGATAAAATATCTTACTGATGGATGCATATCCCGATTATTATCTAATGACTAAATCAACCCATGCATGGAAAAGAATACTAATGTATTACAATAGCAAAGCTGAACGGTTAAACTACTTTATTCATTTTTTTATTTTTTATTTTTTGGGATCAACTGTATATAAATGCCACCATTAAGTCCCTTAAAATGCAAATGTTTGATACAAAAGTGAGTGCAACAGTGCTACAACTGTTTCAAGTCTCTCACCGTCTCTAATAATAAAAAGCAACTCTTTTTAATTAATAGATTCCTGATATGTATAGAATGTCTAAGAATTTTACAATATATTCCTGATTTATAAATAGACAAAATCCAAGAAAGATAAACAAAATCTATTGATTATAATTCAAAAAATCCCAAAGTTCCACATTATCTATCTCATTTCTCGTCTAGATTGCTAACCCCTAGTTATGGGATATAAGCCCTAATATGCAATATTTAAATTCATGTGCAATCGATAGCATAATTAGCATTTAATTAAGAACCACACTGAATGAAGAAAGGAGTCAAGGATTTCAAAGGGAAAATTAAAAGGAGAAGAAAAAAAAAACAGGTGAATGTCGTTGCAAAATAGAAACCTAACTTACAAAACATGTTTTCACACTTAAAACCAAAATATTAAAACATATAACTCAACAAAACATAGGGAAATAAATGAAAATCAATTATCAAATAGGTTGGTAATCATCAGAAAAATAAACACATACCAAAATACAGTAATACCCAATCCAAACCACACCAATATGTTGGTACATTGAATAAAAAAATCAGAAAAATATGCAATGAGAATGAAAAGGGTAAAAAGTAGAGCTACCTCAGTCATGTTGTCTTTACAACCTTGTTCGATCCTCTAGGATATGCTTTGTTAAATATCAACAATATTATAATAACTAAGTAAAAAGTAAAAAAAGGCAATACTTTTATTATGAGCAACTAGTTATTTCACCCCGTGCGTTGCACGGGATGATAATACCAAATAATATAAACAATTCAAGAAGATTAAACATAATTATATAAAAAAGATTTAAACCATAATACTTGATTGTTTATGTGTGATGTAAATAAAAACAATATATGTGCTACCCTTAATATGATATCTTTCATTGATGAAGATAAAAAATAATCCACAAAAAAAAAACTCAGAAAAACATTCAAAAAAATTTTTGGAGTTTTTATTAGGCTGCATTATAGCGCGCAGGAAAATATGGTACATCCGATAAACGTATCTAGAATAAATGATGAATGATAATAAATGTATTACTATATTTGTAGTAGAATTTGTTAATTGGCCATCTTTAACACACATCATAATTTTTAGACATTGTCAATTTAAATATCTCTATAAAATTGTCTATGGGTGAATACTAACTTTTTCTACAAAATGCACATGTGATTTATTACTCTTTTTTTTTTAACTTTTGTAATATTATATTAATGATATCTAATTTTTCATAGCATACACCTTCTACAGAAGAAATATTTTAATGTCTTAACATAATTTAATCAGTGTTTAAAAAACTGAACCGTCATGACCAAGTTAATTAAAAAATATCAGGAATTGGTTAATACTTGAAGCAATCAGTAAAACAATCCGATGGTATGAGATAAAGACGGATACGGTTTACTGATTCACAATAAATTTTTTTAATAATAATCAATTTAAATTTTGAACTTTTTAGAAACTCAAGGCCTATAAGTCAATGCCTTATCATGCATAACCCTTCTCCGAGTACTTTAATATAGGCATACATCCTCGATTCTTTTCACTAAATAACCAATGTGGGATCCCCTTTATATTCCCAAAGTCACATTTCCAATTGCTCTTAAACTATAACATTTGATCGCTTAAGTGTGTATAAAGAAAAACAATATAGATGCTATCAGTAATACGATATCTTTCATTAATAAAGATAAAAATAGTCTTAAAAAAGCATAAGAAAAATATTAAAGAAAATTTGGGAATACTAGAACCAATTCGAAAAGCAATCCGATGGTACGAGATAAAGACGGATACAGTTTATCGATTCACAATAAACCTTTCTCAATAATGATTCATTAAAATTTTGAACTTTTTGAAAGCTCAAGGCCCATAAGCTAAGGCTCGATTACGCATAACTCTTCTCCGAATAATTTAATATAGGCATATATTCTCAATTATTTTCATTAAATAAGTAATGTAGGATTCTCTCTCAATACCTAAAGTCACATTCTTAGTAGCCTCTTAAACTATAATATTTAATCGTTTATGCGTGTGTAAAAAAAAACAATACATATGCTACTCATAATACGATATCTTTCATTAATGAAGATAAAAAATGATTTAAAAAAACTAAAGAAAGCATTGAAGAAAATTTGCAAATACTGTAACCAATCCGAAAATAATCTAACGTTGTAAGATAAATACAGATACAGTTCACCAGTTCGTAATAAACTTTTTTCAATAATGATCTATTAAAATTTTAAACTTTTTTGAAGTTCAAGGCCTATAAATTAAGGTCCTATTATGCATAACCCTTCTCTGAGCAATTTAATATAGGCATATATCATCAATTCTTTTTACTAAATAACTAATGTGGGATTCCCTTTTTATTCCCAAAGTCACATTTTCAATGACTCTTAAAAAAGGAATAAATTTTAGCTTTTTTAAACAATAAAGATCTAAAAATTATAAAATCGAATGTTCTTTTTCCACATTATTTTAAGTAAAAATTAATTTATTTCAATAATTTAATTAAAATCAGTCTGATGATCTTGAACGATTAGCTTTTACGATTCGACGACTGGTCTGATTTTCTGAATATTTACAAATACTGGAATTAATCTGAAAAATAATCTGACGATGTAAGATAAAGATGCATACGGTTCCCAATTAACTTTTTTCTAAATAATGATCCATTAAAATTTTAAACTTTTTAGAAGTTTAAAGCCCATAAACTGAGTCCGTATTATGCATAACTCTTCTCTAAGTAACTTAATATAGGCATACATTCTCAATTCTTTTCAATAAATAACCAGTGTATGATGCTCTTTCTATTCCCAAAGTGACATTTTCAATTGCTCATTTCAACATTTTTTTTAAACGATAAAGATAAGAAAATTATAAAATTGAATGTTCTTTTTCTACATTATTTTAGGTAAAATTTAATTTAGTTCCATTATTTATTAAAAATCAATCTGATGACCTTGAACAGTTAGCTTTTCCAGTCTGATTTTTTGAACATTCGTGGATACTGGAATCAATTCAGAAAACAATCCGATGATATGAGATAAAGACGGATACGGTTCACAATTAACTTTTTCTCAGTTATGATCCATTGAAATTTTAAATTTTTTGAAAATTTAAGGCCCCATAAGCCAAGCCACTAAGGCCCTATTATGCATAACCTTTCTCCAAGTAACTAAATAACTAATGTGGAATTCTTTTTTTATGCCCAAAGTCATATTTTTAATTGTTCTTAAAGAAGGAATAAAATTTCAACATTTTTTTTCAAACGATAAAGATCAAAAAATTATAAAATTGAATGTTCTTTTTTCACATTAATTTAGGTAAAAACTAATTTATTTTAATTATTTAATTAAAATTGGTTCGATGACCTTGAACCGTAAGTGTAAAACTTATTTATTTTAATTATTTAATTAAAATCGGTCTGATCAATTTGAACCGTTAGCATTTCCAGTTCGATAACTGGCCCAGTTTTTCGAACATTTATGAATACTGAAGTCAATTAGAAAAACAATCCCACAGTATGAGATAAAGACATATACGGTTCATAATAAACTTTTTCTCAATAATGATCCATTAAACTTTTGAACTTTTTGAAAGTTTAAGGCCTATAAGCTAAGGCTCTATTTTGCATAACCCTTCTCCAAGTAGTTTAATATAGGCATACATCCTCAATTTTTTCACTAAATACCCAATGTAGGATTCTCTTTCTATTCCCAAAGTCACATTTTCAAGCGCTCTCAAAAAAAGAATAAAATTTCAACATTGTTAAACAGTGAAGATCAAAAAATTATAAAATCAAATATTCTTTTTTCATATTATTTTAGGCAAAAATTAATTTATTTCAATTATTTAATTAAATTTGGTCCGATGACTTTGAACCGTTAATTTTTTCAGTTCGATGACCAGTCTAATTTTCTGAACATTTGCGAATAGTAGAATCAATCTGAAAAACAATCTGACAGCGTGAGATAAAGACGGATACGATTCACAATAAATATTTTTCAATAATGATCCATTAGAATTTTGAACTTTTTGAAAACTCAAGGCCCATACGTTAATGACCTATCATGAACCCTTCTCCAAATAACTTAATGTAAGCGTACATTCTTAATTTGTTTACTAAATAACCAGTGTGGGATTCCCTTTCTATGCCCAATGTCATATTTTCTATGGCTCTTAAAAAAATTTTTTAATTATTTTAAGTGAAAATTAATTTTGTTTTCAATTATTTAATTAAAATGGTCCAATGACCTTGAATTGTTAGCTTTTCCGATTCGATGACAGTTCTGATTTTTTGAACATTGGAGAATATTCGAACCAATCCAGAAGTTATTCGACTGTGTGAGATAAATTGAAACAAAAAAATTAAAAAAATCAATTGAAAATAAAATTACCCAAGAAAAGAAGTGGAAATTTTAAGTATAGATTGTAAGAGATTTGAGAAAGTTCTTAGATAGAATGAGTTTTATTATAGGAAAAAAAGAAAATGTGGATAAAGAAAGAGAGATACTTTTAGATAAAATAAAATTTGATTTGATCATTGGAATTAAAAATTGGAAAGTATAGTGATGATATAAAAAGGGGAAATGAAAGATAAAAAGAGAATTTATAAATTGGTAATAAATTAAAAAAGTAAATAAAATGAAAAAGTAAAATAGAAATTGATGACCAGGATGAGTAGATTAAACCAACGGCCAATATGAGATATCCCGATTTAGTAAGTGGTTTTGGGTAGGAAAAAATGAAATGGAAACTATCCTACTTTTAAGTATATATAGATATTGGTAATAAATTAAAAAACTAAATAAAATTAAAAAGTAAAATAGAAATTGATAACCAAGATTAGCAGATTAAATCAACGGCCTAGATGAGATATCCTGATTTAGCAAGTGGTTTTGGGCGGGAATAAGTGAAATGGAAACTATCCTACTTTTAAGTATATATATAGACCTGAGGACTGAGGAGGAAAAAAACACTTCTGTTATCAAATAAAAATAGTATCATCACAATAGGACTGAGGTCCTTTATACCTTGAACAAATTGTAAGATACTCTAAAACTAAACATGGAGCATAATAGCAATTCATATCCAGTTTCAATTTTTTTTTAAAGGAAAGAAAAACCAAATCATCACAATAGGACTGAGGTCTTTTATACCTTGAATGTGTGAGACACCCTACCCCAAGTGCCTCTAACTTACATGAAGTGTGACGTGCGCCGACAATAAATTCTAACTAAAAAGCTAGAATTTACCGTCAAAGCTCGCTTATATACTAATTATTTTAGAAAATTTCGACAGCATCTCCTCTCATTTGTTAACAAAACCAACGTGCATGACACCTAACAGCAACCCAAATCCACTTCACAATATAATAATTCCCAACACCACCAATAACAATACTTCATGTAGGAAAAATCTTAGTAAACCAAGTACGTTTTACTCAGACTTCCCAATGTATACTAATAAATTTAACCGTGTCAAGGTATATAAATCACAATAACAACAAACCCTATAATAAATTTTATATGGTGGCCCGAATCCTTGAAATAGCAGGCTCAGCTACAATGTGTTGCCCAAACTCCAATTGCTACCTGGAAGAAAAATCATATTGAAAACATATGAGCTAATTAGCCTAGTGAATGGAGTTTTTATAAATAAACATGTTTTCAAAAGTTAAAATGTAACTTTTGCAACACCTTAAACAAATGTTCAAGCTCATTTGGAAATTTTATGACTTTAAATATAAATCTAGCATAACATCAACATTTGTGGAATCATCACATGTTAGAAAATATCATGAACATCATTTCACTTCATAATCATTATAGAATTCATTAGAAAACATCATGAATATCATTTCTTTTCAAGATCATCATAAAATCATCCTCAAAAAGTATCCTACATCACATGATCATAATACAAGTCATACGCGCGTAGACGGTCAGCTTAGGCCATAGGTACCTTATGACCCCTTCGCCCTAGGCGGCACAATTAAACAGCTTGAGTCATAGCTAGCACATAGGCCCCTTTGCCTGGGCAGCGTTCATTTGGTCAGCTTGAACCATAGGCCCCTTCACCCGTAGGCGGCATATTCATGAATATAGGATACAACTTGGGGAACTTTCAAAACATGCATCATAAATCATGTCTCTTCAAACATTTCTCTAAAAAATTCATGAAGCATCATTTCATATAACTTTTCTAAAGAAACATCAACTTTCATGAAATTTCATACAAATACATGATCATCATAACATATTTCAAATTTATGTGAAATCAAAGTATAGCATATTTTCATTTATAAAGAAAGAAGAGGAAAAGCTCCACTCACTGGCTAGGTAGCAATGTAGCTCCTTTCTCGTTTCATGTCCTTTTTAACCTTTGTTATTGCCTATGAAATCATATGAAAATTCTACTTAACATTTAATTCTTTCACGATTTCTCAATTTACATATATAACTCAATTCTTTTATTTATCCTTGCTCAATCCCATTTACTTTTTTTCTAATTTATCTATTAGTTAAGGACTTTCTAGTTCAACTAACTTTAGCAACGTGAAATTCCCTTTTTGATTTCAAGTCCTCTATTATATTGAATTCTTCGAGTTTTCATCGTTGTTCAATTAGACATGTCTCTTTTGTATAATTATTCTAGACTTTATTTTACATTTTAGAAATTGTAGTAATACCACATATTAAAATCTTAAACTCCTTCTAAATATAAAACTAATTCTTTATCTTTAAACACAAATATTTGGTCTTTAACAACTTTCATCATTTGCTATTAAATATTAATTCATTCATTAATTGTATTTATTCTCAACTTCATCAATTCCTCATTTACCATCATATTATTCTATAAAATCATAACACCACTTATTGAATCTAGACTTGGTTCAACTCTTCAACAATACTCGTTAAGTTTTCCCTGTTTGGACAATGCCCATTGAAAACTATTTTAAAATCACGAACGGTGTCATATGCTTATAAAATTCTAGTAGAAGGTAGAAAACTCATATAAGTTCATCATATATAAAATTGAGCCCAAGAAAACTACCTTGACTATACCACAATATTTTTCCACCTCCCAGAAATTCTGTTCTCGGGTACACACTGCCCTGTCTTACTAAACATGTCATAAAAACTTCTACCAGTCTCCAAATAGTGTCATTCCAATTTTGTATGATAGATGACTCATATAAGATCATTTTCAAACTTGTATTTTGTTAAAATTCAATATATACTATCAGTTATAATCATCCAAAGTTGAAGGGCAGAAACACATACATACTAATTTCAACCTTAAGTCTTTTTTGTTAAATTCTTCCTAGAATTCCATATTAACATCATATGCTTTCTTTCATATAGCTAGTACTACACCCAGAAAGGTTAATTGTAGTATAAAAGAAATTAAATCTAATAGAATAACAAAAGAAGTGCATATTTATTTCAAAAATTCGTTGAAAGTAATAGTCAATCCAAATGACTCCATCCAAGCTCGTCAAAAGATTTTATATTTTTTTGTATTATCTGATAATATAGCAAATGTTGAATAAATAATACACATAAATAGAGTAAAAGAAACTGGGAGTCAACTGTTGCCATCAAAAGTATATGAGAGAATAAGGATGTAAATATTACATTCCTACTACCATCACTACATCTTCATCTGGATGGAATAATTAAAAAGAATGTTTATAGACCAAATAAGAAAGACCACTTTATTAAAGAAAAGGTCTAACAACAGGTATTTAACATATACATGTTAGAGGAACTAATACACCAAGAGCCAGGACCTTTGTAAGATAATGACATCCTTGAAGATATTCAATAACTATCAAAAATAAGGCTGGAAATTATTTTTGAAGACAATAACGTAGCAACTATCTAACTGGTAAAGATATGGTAAAATTGCTAAGGGCAACTTAAAATATGATCAAGTAAGCAGTTGAAACAGTTAGTTAAAAATACATAGCTGATTGATGATAAGAACTGATAATGTCTAACTTTGCACAATATTTAACGTTAACGCTCAAGATATTACAAAATCTCTATACAAAAAAAGGACAACACGAATTAATTTCATAATTCAAAGCAACACCAAATTAACAATAATTTTATATTATATTATTAGACTTAACCGTTCAATTTTGAACTCTTCAGAATTGTACGGTATGAAAATTAAAAATTTCATATAAGATAAATATATATTAAAGGGAAATTATCTTCTAAACAATAATTTTGATTCATTAATTAATAATGACTTCAAATTACCAATTCGATTTTATAGAATTGACCGGAACTAAAAAAATGTTTTGTTACAATCTTAAAAAAAAACATTACTTGCCAGAAAAAAAGTCCAAATCTTTAAAAGGAAAAAAACAATAAAATGATAGTAAGTCAAAATTAATTTACTAAAATTAAGTTTCTATACATGATAGCTATCGCTGGGAAGGGAAAGTTTGACAATTTAGGGTTTGAGTTGGGAAAGCAATGAGAATTGATTAAGGGACAAAAAAACAAATAAATAAAAAGATAAGAAATAAAAAATCTAAATCGATTCAAGACATAGATTAGAAGTCACTGGGAAGGGAAAGTTTGAGGAGAATAAAGATTCAATTAGAAAATAGATATGGATTCAGATTTTTAAAAAAAAAAAACTTAAATAATAATAAATCAAAACCAATTAAAAAAACTTAAAAAATAATAAAAAGTCAAAATCAATTACCGAGAAAGTCTTACCGCAGAAGATACCGCAGGAAAATGGGCGGGAAAAAAGAAGACTCACTTAAGTTCTTTTATATATTAATAGATTATTCTAGACTCTACTTCGTCTTACAATTTGTCATAGTATTACATATTAAAGCCTCTAATATCCTCTATAAATAAAAATAACCATTAACACCAAGTTCTTGGTCTTTAACACTAATTTTTTCTTAACCTTTAACAATTTCCACATTCTCCTATTTAATATTAAGTTGCTCATTACCAGCATTTATTCTAAGCCTCGCCAACTTCCATGCCACCCTTTCACAAAATCCTCACACTAACTTATAGATAAAATTTCGACTTATTCTTCCATATAAAACTTTATCCTTATACTAACCAATTATAAATTCTTATAATAACATCAAGAACCTCAACTTTCGTAATCAATTAACGGTTTAATGCCTCTAAAACATGTAGTAAATAAAAATTTACAACATAGTATACATGTTCATAAAAATTCCATAAACTCTATATTCTTAAACTTATATAAATCCAAAACTTAAAGAACAATAACACTTACTTGGTTGTATTCTTGTATTTTTCTCCTTGCTTCTTAAACTTCTTCCAACTATTTTTTTTTCCGGCGTGCAAAACTTGGCAGAGG
The DNA here is from genome assembly GCA_963692815.1 of Nyctanthes arbor-tristis. Taxonomy (NCBI): domain Eukaryota; kingdom Viridiplantae; phylum Streptophyta; class Magnoliopsida; order Lamiales; family Oleaceae; genus Nyctanthes; species Nyctanthes arbor-tristis. Next base: position 19,958 of record CAVNYN010289281.1, on the reverse strand, counting down.
CTTCGGTCCTTTGCTTTCTTTCTTTCCCTTCTTTTGTTTGTTTGTTTATTATACATATGCATATATAGAGATAAATGACAATTGGTCCAAGTTCCCACAAGAATTCTCTAGAATCTTGGACTTATTTCAATTTTCATTTTTCATTTTTTTTTCTTTTTTTTCCAATTGAACCTTTAATTTTGTATTTATCGTTAATTTAGTCCTCACGTTTCAACTTACCACGTGGACTGAAAGAATAAGAAAATTTGGGACGTCACAATGTGGTTCTTCTATCTTGACCGAGATAGAACTCCGCACCATTCCGCACCATTCCAGTATAATGAACTGGAAAAAATCCATAAACCGTTAGTAATTATGATGCCAATGCACAATTAACAGTCAGATTAACCATATTTCTCCAAGTTCCATAATACCCAACCGAAATATGTGCTTTATTTTCTTTCCAAAAAAATGTACTTTATTTGGATAGGAAGCCATATGAACTGGAAGAAGTAAGATGACAATTGATATCATTTTAGAATATTAATAAAACCAATAGCTTAATACTTAATATGATTTATAATGCAAATAAAAATATTATTTTTTTAAAATCTGTGTCCACCAATTTTCTTGGACTTGCATTTGACTAATTGATAGCTATTTAAAAATATCATCAAATAAATTCCACTTACTCCGAGATGAAACTAAAGTACCAGTTGGACATTCAGTAGTACGCTACGACGAAGAATGTTATAACAAAAAAGAATTGTAAAACTGAGAAAGATTGTCATCCATTACCTCATAAAAGTTGACTCCTATCTACTTTCTGATTTATTAATTTCCCACAACATCTTTTGGGATAAAAGTTAGAAAAATAAAAATGGTCATCAAATTATAAAAATAGAAGGGGGAAATGTTAAATAAATCTCACTCATACCATAATAATAAACAGAAGTTAATGTTTTAAGGGTTCTTTAGATAAAACCCCTTTTTTTATATGGTTCTGGAAAAATACATTGTGTTTTGAAACTATTTATAAAAATACCTCATCCAATTGTAAAAGTATCCCTACTAATTTTTTTTTTTAAAAAAAAGTACCCCTACTAAATTTTAATTAATTTCAATTTTTTACTAAATTTAATTATAATAATAATTATTATTTTTATAATTATTATTAATAATAGTATTATTATAATAATATAATATAATAATTATTATAATTAATATGTAGTGTTTTTATAATAAAACCACCGATGTGTTACAACTATTGCCGTTGCCGCCACCGCCGCTGAATAATTAAAAAAACTCGTAATAAAATCTTTAAAAAAACGTAGCACATGGTAACATGGAAAAAAATTTTGTTACTAGTAATAAAAACTCCAAAAGAAATATCGTAACACATCGTAACATGGAAAAATTTTGGTAACATAGCAAAATACTAAACTCTATAAAAAAAAGTGACAACTAGAAAAGTCATGTGAAAATTAAAAAAAAAAAAGGAATGGTAACAAAAAAAGAATGGTAACACCTCCTAAAAAAACAATGGTAATAATCACAAAAAATGGTAACATGAGGACACAATGGTAACAAAAAAATGGAATTCATATTGAACAAACCGAAAAAAGGGCACTACCGATCTAAAAATGTATTGTGCTAACACAAAATTAGATTATAAAACGGTGTGAGCATAGAAACGTAAACTCTAAAAAAGCTCATCCGCTATCATGTTATAGGAAAATTTAAAAAAAATGGCAAAATCGAAAATGAAACGTTAAAAAAAAAAAAAAAAAGAAGAAGAAAATGCAAGAACAAATTCCAAAAAACAAAAAAAGGAAAAACTACTTTAGATCAGCAGCCGGAAATTTCAGGCGACACCAAAAAATTGCAGAAGTGTCGCGTCTGTTGCAAACAACAGTAGAGTCCCGATCTGGTAGGCAACAACAAACAGCAGCAAAGCGAACAACAGCAGGCATGCAGCAGCAAACAACAGTCTCCGATCTGAGTCCTGATCTGGCAGCCTCCGATCTGAGTCCCCAGCGAATCTGCTGCTGTTCCGCCGAAATCCGCTGACTGCCATGAACAGCAGTAGTGGCTACAGAATATTCCGGCGAAACAGCTGCTGCTCACCAACGCCTCCCCGATCTAATTTTCCCTAATGTCGATTGGGTGCTTGGGTAATGGCGGCGGAGATTATTTAGATGAGTAATGGATGTATTATTAAATAATAGTTAGGGTTCAGGTGATGGTACGGTTATATAATGTTTAATTTTAATGATAAATTAAAAATATTAAAATTAATATTTATGATAAAAAAATATAATAATTATTATAATTTAAAAATGAAAAAGAAAAACACGGTGGTTAAAAAACAATAAGTACTATATATATAAATAGTATATGTGGAGTGAAAAAGAAAGTACAAATATGAAAATGGCCATTTGTCTAACTGTTCATGTTTTAATTACCATTAACAACAAAGCAGGTGGTGGATAACAACAAAGCCTATTATTAAAAGTAGAACACAATTATCTTATCTGGCATATTGAGTTATGGAGCCATACACTTTTTAAGAAAGAAAGATTTGATTTAATTGTGCCAGATAATTTCTTAATTGTATTAGACAACTGTCATTTAATATATATATATATATTGGAACAAAATGTATTTATTTATTTTTTATTTCAATCATCTGTTTTTATATTATAAATAAATTTAATTAACCACAGTATAAAAATACTTATAACAAATTTGTTCGTAATTTAAAATTATTTGCTTTGCATAAAGAAATTATGTTGTCAATGATATTGATTCTTCAATTTTCTTAAGTTACAACTACATACGATATTTACCAAAATATAAAAATAAAATAAAACTTGAAAAGAACAAAGAAAAAGACAAATGAACTATTCATTATTATTTTATTAATCTATAAATTTACTTACAAAAATTAAGATATTAAAATTACAAATAAAAGTTTGAAATTTTAGAAAAAAAATTGAAATCATTAGTCTTAAATTTGAGGAGTCATAATTGTAAATAAAAATTGTACTAGGAAATTATTTAAAAAAGAAATTTAAAAATTTATTAAAAAGAAATAAAATTAAGATAATTATGATTGTGGTGTGAGAAGAAAAAGAAAATATTTTTTAAAATTAAAAACAAAAAAGGGTTTAAAGAATGCTATTGATGTAATTTCATTTAAAGGATATTTAAGAGAATAAGAAAATATGGTATGGGAATAAATTATTGTAGTGGGAATATAATAATTTCCCATTTAACATTCAAAATGTGTTATAATGGTTTGAAGCCAACGGTTATGGGGTAGTTTTACAATCTACATTAAAAGGGTGAAAAACTAGAGAAGGTGAAACTAAATTTATTTCTCTAAATAAAAATAAAAAAGGGAAACGCATCATGTTGTGAAAAAGATTTTTAAAAATGTGAGAAGTGGGTACTTGGTTAAATACCAATAGAGAGGAAAAAATCAAATTGGTAAAACAAATCTACATGAAAAAAATGGGTGGAAAAATCAAATTACAAAATGATTTAAAACGATATAATAATGTATTTATAATAATTGTAATTTCGAAGCACTACAGGTTTATATCCATGTTAAAAAGATATAATAATGTATTTATAATAATAAAACCGTGTGTAGATGTTAATTAAATTTCTGCCAGGAAACTACTGCATGAAGAAAATGATTAAAATGCTTAATTGTTTTCAGTAATAAAGATTCAACAAAAGTAGTGGGTAGTTTTTATTTTTAACTACTTATAAAAATGATGGTTATGCTGATATTGAAATCTCAGATGACCTATTAGTTCATGACTCATGAGATCCAGTATCTTCCATTGGTAGAAGCACGTATCTTGTTTTTTAGCAATCGGTTGCATGCAACGATACAATTTTAAATGGTAAGGTCATTCTTGCACCGACTCTTGACGTTGTAGACATGGTCAATGACTATGTGGTTTCACCAAACCCTTCTGATGAAAAGACTTACTTGAGCTCTGATGTCACATGCAAGTTAGATTCGTACAGTGAGCAAGTTAGAGATCTTTATACACCTGAGTATTTGAATGGTATAAGATCGTCTGGGGTCCCAAACCATGAGTTACGTTTGACACGTTGGTGTTCCAGTAATATTGTTAAGAAATGTTGATCCTCCAGCCGTACTCTGTAACTGTACTAGATTAATAATTACAAGGTTGGGTCGTCACATTATAGAAGCAAAAATTTTAACTGGTCCAAATACAGGAGAAGAATTTTTAATCCTAAAGATGACTCTGACTCCGTTTGACATTATATTGCCATTTACATTTTATTGGCGTAAATTCCTGGTAATGGTGTCATACACAAAGACAATAAACAAAAATCAGAGAAAAGATAGAAGTCATTATGTTATGGTGTCTTAAAGTTCACTCAGGAATTTTTTGGAGCCCACAAATTAATGCATGTTCATTCTTTATGCTGAAGTCACTACCTGTCTCCCTCTATATAAAATAAATAAATATACACACACATATAAATGTCGGTCCCAGTCAATTTTTTTTAAATAAATATTACGGTCCCAATCGTAAAACAAGTTTGCAGAATAATGTGAAAGATAATTTTTTTATACAATTTGAGAGTCTTTTACTTCTCAGAAAATGAGGTTATATTGACCCTATATTTTTTATTAATTATATTATATTTTAATTATATTCACCATATTTTATATTTTTAATTATTTACACTTATATCATTAACTTAAATTTATCATATTTTTATTTTTAAGGTATACAAATTATTATTTTCTAGATATACTCAATTATTAAGAATATGAGAGATAATTAAATAAAAAATTCAAGAAAAATTGTAGCAGAAACTTTTAGGGGTTTATAACAAACAAAGATTTAAGATGTTAAAATTTTAAAAAAATGTGGTGTGGTTAATAAAATGAGTGATATATATATATATAATTAGCCCTTAAAAAATAACAGGAAAATACTAATTTGGAGAAAGGTGAAAAAGTCATTAATTGATTCTACTGTCATATATAGTGCAACGATAATAATACCGTGCTGAGTGACATGCACAGCATAATAATTTTTAAATCAACATATCACATTGAATAATATTATTTATCTATATTAGAGACCGGTCTGTAATTTAATTGGTATTTTCTCATGAGATAATGAAGGTTGAATGTCTCTATATATTTATAATTATCCATTCATCCTCTAATGTAAAAATACCAACTAAATTGGAGACTAATTTTCAGTCTAAATAAATAACAATACTCTATTACATTAATTTAACTGATAGGTTAATTGAAAAATGACCAAAAGCAAATCAAGGTTTCACAAATTTCATTGAAGTTTAATAAAATTGGATACCCTTGTTGTGCATTAAACCCAATAAGAAAAAATGAAATATGGCTCTATTAACCCCTTGTGGTGATTTGTCCAATAATCTCTCACCATGTGTGCATCTGGTGAAATAATTTCACCAGACGTATGTGGGAGAACAAGACTGTGTTAGTTTATGTTATTCTTAAATCCTTATTCAATGTTTATCGAGTAGATTATCAGTGAGAAATTCAAGAAAAATGTATTGTATTGAAAAATATTAGATATATATATATATGACAAGAAAAATAAAAATATGATATCTTTAGTATAGTGAGAATTTTCAGAACTTTGATTGAAGTTGAATAAAGTTGGATACCCCTTATTGTGCATTAAACCCAAAGAGACAACATAAAAACGAGTAACAAAAATATCTCATCTAGAAGACAAGTATGGACCTAGAAATTAAAGGTTACCTCCATTATAATTTTGGATGTCACATTCATTTATGCTTAAATCATTAAATTGAAGACGTATAACACAAACTAGTACCTCTATTTCATAAAGATAGCCTTATTTCCTTTTTTACAGGAAATAAAACATTATTTAATTTATTAGTATTAAAAAAATAAATGTAAGATCATTTTCCTTCTATATCTTTTCATTATTAACCATTCTACTGTTAGAAAATCAACAGTACAAGATAAGAAACAGAAGGTAAACAGAGATCACTGTAAAAAACAGAATGTAAATAGAGATCACTCTCAGAAACAGAATGTAAACATAACTCACTGTTAGAAATAGAATGTAAACAGAGCTCAATGTCAGAAGCAGAGAGTAAACAAAAAGTAAGGCCTGTGTTTGACATGGTATCTTTAAAACAGATCCGTCCCCAAGACGGTAGACGTCTATTTCCCCAGGATACAATGAAACAAATCTGTCCGCAATATGTTAGACGTCTATTTCCCAAGATATAACGATCGAGACATGGAAGAATAACGCTAGAACAGACATATGAAATTCCTGCCTAGGCGACCCGAAAAACCTTGCCTGAACAGTATCACAATAAGAAGGTTTAAGGAAAGAAAATGTGGAGAATTCGTATCTCGCAACCTAAAAATTAAATGTAAATTCATTGGAGTTGAATAATAGGAACATCAACACCCGGTCATATTAGGCGCCCACTTCCAGTCTAGCATTCGTGTATTTCTGAACCGTGATTGCACCCCCTGTGGGTGCGCACACAAGAGAGAGCCTTTACACAATTTACATATTACAAATATGTAGACATATTTAACCAAGTCATTGGATTACAATATTTTCAATGTGGGACAAGTTTCTCTTAAAACTTAAACTCATTTCTTATGATAAACTTTAAAACTCAATTTTTCATTCACCCAACCAGCATTTTGGGCAAATAAATATATGTTTTCGAAGCTCTCGACAAGGTAAACACAAGCTCTCAACAAAGAGAACACAAATCCAAAAATTCATATGTTAAATTTAAAAATTAGATAGCACTCAAAGTTGTATCCAAAACGCCTATTTTTTTCAACATCTACTTCAATAATTTTATTTTGCTGATAACGACACAAATTAAATAGAACTATTATAAGAAAAATAATGTTTCAATTTGTAACATCCCAATTTTTATAGACCAAAAGTCAAAGGTGAGATAGTCAAGTCAAGGCCAAATATTAAATTATTTGGGTCAAAATTTAAGTTATCAAAGGGTTTAAAGTAAAAGAATTAAGGTTGAAGGACTAATGGGTAAATAAGATTTCAAGGACCAACTTAAATTATTTAGCAAAGTTGAGAGATTTTAAGTGCAATTTTCAATATATACAATTGGATTTGTCTTGCAAATGGGAACACACATTACACACACACACGCAGGCAAAGCCGGCGAGAAGGAAAAAAAATGGAAAGAAAAAGAAAAAGAAAAGGAAAAGAAAAGAAAGTGAAGAAATTTCACCTTGTTGGCATGATTTGGTAATTGAGTTTTGATTTCTTTGTGCAAATTTCAAGTAAGTAAGTCAATGAAATTATTTTTAGGGTTTATGTATTTTCCTATGGGTGTTGAATTTATGGTTTATTTTTATGATTTGGGCTAAATAATTGGTGTTTATATGGAAAGAATGATGGATTTTAATTTTTAGCTACTATTATATATATAGTATTATGATTTTCATAATTCTTAGAAATGGAAAAATTGAGGATTTTATGTAATATAATAATTGATGAAGTTAGATTAGTGAAGTATGAAATACTAATTGAATTGGATTTAAGATGGAATAATGTTATTCGGAAATATTAATTTGATGTTAAAAGTGGTTTGTTGTTAAGGAGTGTTGTAGGAATTAAAATGATATGGACATGTATATGAGGTGTTTGTGAAAATATCAAAGTAGCAAACTATTAAAAAATAAATATATGATGCTATTGAGAATTTTGGGATTTTATGTATTATGAATGAATAAAGAGTTTTATTGTTGTAGAAAATAAATAAGTGGCGATAAAACTTGACTATAAGGGAATTTGGAGTTTTATGGGTATGTTAATTTTATTTGATATATATGAATATTATGTGTTGGAAACACGGTAAAAGGATAAGTTGGAAACAAAATCTATTTTGATTAATTAAATGATTGATATTAGGTTAATCTTGATGACAAAACTTATGGGAATTAAATCGATGTGGTTGATTTTATTTGGTAGAGAGTATTATTGGATATTTTATGATATGATGACATGATATATTTCAAGGATTATCGTGGAAGTATGATTTGATATGTAAATACTAATAGGTGATGATGATATGATATATTAATGAAATGAGTGAACTTAAAGAAAAGAAATGGTTTATGACAAAAAGGAAAATTATATGTTGATATATGTGTTAAATTATTATGTTATAAGCGATTAAGAAAGTGAAGTAAAGGGGGTGAAAATAAGATGGGGCAGCATTTTGTTCAAAGAGAAAATGAGGAAATGTTGAAGAATTAGAAGGAAATGATAAGCTTGTAACTTTAAAGAGAGTTATATATTAATATAAGTATATGGAAAGGGATAAAGTTAAAAGAAGTGATGTAACTTGATAATATGTAAGAATTTGCTATAGTAATATTTAATGTCGAATGGAATTCTTATATTATGTTACAGGAAATGAGAAAGAAATTAAAGTCATTTACGAAAGGAACTACATTCTACTTAGCTGGTGAGTGGAACTTTTCCTCTTATTTCTTTGCAAGTGAAAATATATTATGCTTTGAGTTCACATAAGGTTGCAACTTTTTATGATGATAATATATTTCAACAGTTGATACTTCTTACAAAAGTTACATGAATTTTCTTTAGAAAAGTTATGTCGAGTTTTATGCAATGCTGCCATATTAGAGAAATATATGATTTATGATACTTCACGAGAGAAATGTTTGATTGAAATATGATTTGATGATGTATGAAAACCCCAAATTTGTATCTGATGTCATGATAAGCCGCCTACGGGCGAAGGGGCCTATGGCTCAAGCTGACCAAATGAACGCCGCCCAGGCGAAGGGGCCTATGTGCTAACTATGGCTCAAGCTGTTTAATTGTGCCGCCTAGGGCGAAGGGGCCATAAGATACCTATGGCCCAAGCTGACCGTCTACGCGCGTATGACTTGATATTATGATCATGATATGTGGATATTCTTAAGGGAAAACTTCTATGATTTTCATGATACTTACATGTATGACAATGATTTTATAAATGTTTCGATGTGAGATAAATTCAAATCGATAAATTTTATGATGATTGTTAGAATGAAATGATGTTCATGATGTTTCCCAATAGGTAATGGTTTTATAAATGGTAATGTTATGCTAAATTTATATTTAAAGTCATGAGATTGTCAAATGAGCTTGTACATGTTATTCAAGGTGTTGCAAAAGTCATATTTATATTTTTCTAAAGCATGTCTATTGATAAAACTCCACTCACTGGGCTAGTTAGCTCATATATTTTTATAAATGATTTTCTTAGCAGGTAGCAATTGGAGTTTGGACAACAACACATTGTGGCTGAGCCTGCTATTTCGAGAACCCAGCCACCAGTTAACGAAAGGAAATTGCTCTAAGATTTGTTGACTCTATGATTCATAAATGTGGCATGGTTAAGATTGTTAGCATATAGTTAGGAGTTGTGTGAACCATATTTGGGTTGGTATATTTCGTGATTTATGAGGTGCTGTTGCTATAATGAGAAGTTATTAGTTTGGGAGTTGTTGATGTGTTGGCGTTGGGAATTGATATAAGTTGGCTTTTGTTGATAAATTAGGAGAGACCTTGTCGAAAATTTTCTAGGATAATTATTGTGCTTACTAGCCTTAACGGTAAATTCTAGCTTTTAGTTGGAATTTATCGTCGGCGCACGTCACACTTCTAGTAAGTTAGAGGTACTAGGGGTGGAGCGTGTCATCAACCTTTCATTAACTCGCACAAATAGTCTTTTTTTACGAAAACCGTCAACTTTTTCGTTAATCCCTCGACCGAATTACCAATATACCTTTATCTTTTTTAATTTAAAACAACAAGGTTTTAAAATATTAAAAAATAATGTAAAAAATTTAAAAAAAAAAAGGAAAATAAAAATTATAAGGAATTCCCCCCTCATGGCTCCCCTCTTGCTGCCGAAAACGATAGCCTGGCAGCTCACAGGGGACAGAAGACGGGGGAATCCCCACTCCCATTTGCTGCCATTTTCCGGCTGCTCACAGGGGGCTCTCCCTTTTTGCTGCCGGAAACGGCTAGGAATGACAAATTTAACCCAAAAATTCGAACCCGATTGGAAACGGGGGCGGGGACGGGGCACAAAGTTGTGCCCCGAATCACAAATGGGGCGGGGACGGGTTTTGGTTCCCCCGCCCCGAAACCCGATTTTTTTATTTTTTATTTATTAAAAAATAACTTACTTTGTATAACATTATTAGGTTTCAAAACATTATTATTTGTATAAAAATTATTTAATCATTATTTGTTTATTAGGTCTCAAACATTATTATTTTGAGAGTCAATTGGCATATTTTTATACACACCATATTCTAGTTTCATTTAACTTCACTTTCGATGTGAGATTCCATTTACCTTTATTTTTAATTTTTAATCAATATAAACTTATGAAATAATTGAAATATGTATCATAAATAAAAAAAAAGTGTAAAATCATAAATATTATGTCTATTTTATAATATTATATCATAAATATGTATCATAAATTAGAAAATTAATGTAAAATAATAACAACATAATGATAATGATTTTTTAAGAAGTTTAGTGGCTACTAACATTTTCAACTTGAAAAAGAATTCTTTAGCCCTTTTATTGTCCCACATTAGATAGTTTGTGAAAAGGTAACATACATGTAGCTTATAATTATGGTGGGGCTTGAGTGGAAGTGATTGTTGAAAGGGGAATTGTTGGGTTTTAACTTTGAGATGAATCATTGATTTGTTTTGACCACCTTCTCATTTCTTTTAGTTTAAAAATATTCTCTAGCTTTTTTATTGTCCCACATTGGATGTTTTTTGAAAAGGTAACATTCATGTGGCTTATAAATATAGTGGATTTGAGTTGAAGTGATTGTGGAAAGGGGAATTGTTGGGCTTTGACTTTGAGATGAATCATTGATTTGTCTTGGCCATTTTCTTCTTTCTTTTAGTATAAAATATTCTTTAGCGTTTTTGTTGTCCCACATTGGATGTTTTGTGAAAAGCTAACATTCATGTGGCTTATAAATATAGTGAGCTTGAGTGGAAGTAATTGTGGAAAGGAGACTCTTTGGGCTTTGAGACAAATCTCTAATTTTTTCTTGGTCTTCGATCTTCTCTTTTAGTTTAAAGATTTAGAAATATTATTTTATTAACAAAAAAAGAATTTTTTGAAGTTTGATTGTCGAAAAAATTAAAAAAGAATTTTTTGAAGTTTGATTGTTGAAAAAATTTAAAAAATTTTCGGGGTTGGGGTCGGGAATTTTCCTTTCCCCGCCCCGTCTTGCCCCCACCCTACCCTGATCCCTGGGGGCGGGGCGGGGTAAAAATAATTGGGGCGGGGTCGGGGGAAGCCAAACCCGACCCCAACCCGCCACGTTGCCATCCCTAGAAACGGTAGCAAAAAGGGAAGAGACTCTCACGTGAACCGTTGGGAATAGCAGCTCACAGCGCTTCTCATGTGAACCGTTGGCTGCCGTTTCCAGCAACAAGAAGGAGGTGAACCTACCCCCAACCAATTTTCCTTTTTTTTTTTTAATTTTTTAATATTTTAAAACTCTTTTGTTTTAAATTTAAAAAGATAAGTGTATACTGGTAATTCGGTCGAGGAATTAACGGAAAAGTTGGTAATTCGGTCGAGGAATTAACGGAAAAGTTGATGGTTCCGTAAAAAGGACCATTTGTGCCAATTAACGAAAGGTTGAGGACTCAGCGCGTTGAAAAAAAAAGTTATAGACCCCAGCTAATACTAACCCTAAGGGTTGGAGACGATATGTGATATTAACCCTAAGACGATAAATATATAGGGGTTATTTCATACATGCTTCCATGTTTCTCTCATAAGTAACTTTTCTCCTCTCTATCATATATATGGACTTGAACAATGGCAAGATAACTCAAGTGACACTTGTAATTGCACTTTTTCTCATGTGATAAGAGGTTTCTGCTCGCACACGCAACTTAAATGACACTTTAATAGATCGCGATCCATATAAATAAATATGTAATTTCAAACATCTTATTTCTTTTCATATATAAATTCAAACCCAAGTGTTCATTTGTAAATAATTATCTAAAACAAAATTCGAACATTGCAGACACAACACTAGCTAGAAATGTGTAGTTAACATAATAAAATCCTTGGGTAATGAATCCATGCGTACTAGTTAAGCCAAAATTTCCACTACAAATGATTATATAATACCTCGAGACCATATGCCTAAAGATTTGAATAATTTTAATAATTTGCTACAAACTTTATTGGGTTGGTAAGATTGGATCATATGTTTACACTAAAGAAAGACTTGTCGGAAATTGGTAAATCCCAAGATCATTATCTTTTCACATGCATAACAATCCATCGCTCTAATGCGTGCGAATATTCGATAACTGCTCCAATTTGTTTAATCATTTCGTGAATATATGTGAACATTGGGAATCCTTATTAATTATTATAACTAATCACTTTGATTGGGTTTTTTAATTCATTTGCACGTGACATAAAACTTTGAATAACTCATGCAATCGAACCAAATGTCTCTGTTGGGGAATTTTAATTCATCTCTGCGACTGCATATAATCCTACACACGTTTCCTAATGTTTCTTTGAAACAATTTACTAATTATTTATTTTTTAAAAAAATATATCTCAAGACTGTGTAGAAAACATTAAACGGAGATCTGGGTGACCGTCTATCCTTAATCCCAACTCGATGTTGCTAGTGCTGCTTCTTCTTCTTCTACTTTAATCAGCAAATGTAAATGCTTATTGATTAAATGTGTTGTTGTACAATTATGCTGGACATGCACAGGCTAATTACATTATAATGTAGTCTTTACATGGAAATTGATCAGGCTTTATTTTTGGAGTTTAATCAATTTTTTTAGAAAATTTTCATTGTAATGTACTAAAGATATTAAGAAAATAGTTACAGTAACTTGATGCTTCTATATGAATGGAGAGTGGTTACTTGCCCTTTGCATTAGGAGCCCCAGGCATCAAAATAAAAATATGTACTTAGTCAGGATTGATGTCTAATGATAACTCATAAAAAGCACGATTATTTTAATAGAGTTCAAAGCCTGTGGAGTTTTCCAATCTGACTAGTTGCAAGCTCAAATTTGTCCCCTTTAGGTCGCCAACCCAACAACCCTTTACATAAATCATCACTAACAAATTAATTACTACCTTTTTCCTAAAAGATAATTTTATATTAATCTTGGATTTCGAGTTACAAATTGTTAAAAGAATGACTTGTTGATGCCATGAGTTGTACCCAAATTCCAACTAATTAAACTAAATCCAACTTGTTGGAATTTGATCTTCAACCTCATTCTCCGGGGTTGATTTAATCTAAGTTTAGGCCTTGTTTGATCCTCTTTAAATTTTCTCTTTATAAATTCACCTATCATGATTTGACTGTTGATTTGACAACTACTCAACAATCACCATACATTTCAAACTTCAATTAAATCTCCACCACTCATTTCAACTCTTTATAAATTTACTTTATAAATTAAAAATTTAAAGAGCTTCAAACAAGCCCTTAGTCTCGAAATTTATATTATATTCGTGAAATTTCTTGATAGTAGCGCTGGTTATCTTGAGGTCACGTGCCACGTGTTCTTTTATGCCATATATGTGAGTGAATTTTTATTAAAGGTCACTCAACTTTGAGCAAAGTCTCAATCGGGTCCGTCCTCATCAATTTGTTTCAAACTCAACCATTCCATTAGAAGTTCTTAATGAGTTTAGAGGATTTTATGGCAGACATAAAAATTAGAGGGGTGGATATCCATGGAATGAAATTTGATGTTAACGTGCGTTCGTTAAGGCTGTGAATGTGAAAGAAATATTTTTGAGTCGAGAAAATAGGTCCCTCAAGAACACCTAATTTCGTAACTAATTCGAAGATTTCAATAATGTGACTTTCAAGGTTAGCAATCTCTCCATCCCACTAAGATAAGATTTCTCCTAATTTCACAAAGATCAAGAAAAGTTTAATATATGTGTTGTTGGAAAAGTAAAATTTAAGAATATATTTTCAATATACGCCTAGGCGCGCTTAAGCATTAAAAAACGTTTCTCAATTTATTTTATTTTTTATTTTTAGAATCATTATAAAACTATTAGTGAATTGAAATTAATGTATACCAATTATGTATAAAGACACACATTGTAAATATAACAATTTAATAAATAACTTTTATTTCAATTTCATAATACAATGTTTGTACTTTTCTCACATAAATTATCATTTACTTCTCCTTTTTGATATTTTGTTTCTTCTCTCTACTTTATTTCTCATATGGTAAATTACACTTTCAGGATATTTTAGAGATTTATATTAACATTTTAATTTAATATTAAATTTAATTAGATCTCAAACATCAAAAATAAAAATAAAAGAGAAAAAAAGAAAAAAAATTTAAAACATGTAGCTCAATTCACGCGTAGGCGTGCCTAGAAACGCTTTTTTCACGCATAAGCCCGCCTAATCACTCTTCATTTTGATTCATTGGTCAATGATTTGAGTTGACTCGCTTTTTTTACCCTTTTTGCCAAAGAGAGGCGCTTTACCCGAGCTTCGCGCCTAGGCACCTTTTAGAACACTGGTATTATCATAGGTTTTACATGCCATTCTATCCCATTTTGACATCCGTGCCGGTAGATATATGCTGTGAATTGTGTTATCAAAATTGTGATTGAATTTGAAATAGAATAACTAGATTGATCTCTTCAGTATTTAGTGATTAGGAGTATTCAAGTATCAACCTAACCTACGTCTGGTATCGTAACAGTATCATATAGTGATTGAACCATCATGTGTCTGGTGCTGTAAACACCTATGATGTTTGAACAGTTTTAATCTGGTGACTAGATTGCTAAAAGTTGGGCGTACCTTGGAAAAATTTTACCTATCATATGCTGAAATCCAATTTTCCAAGGTAGTACTCTTAAATAATATCACCATTAGGCCAAGAAGAGTAGGACCACTAGGTTTGATTTGATTCTTTTAAATGGTCAAAGACTAATTGAAGAAAAGAATTGTGAAATTGTAATGCACTTGCACATGCATCATTATAGAACTTTTATTACATAATTTCCTAGGCAAAAGTAAGCAACTTTTTTTAGTGCAACGCAACAGGAAAGATGATACCTTTAGTATTTAGAGTTGATATTGTTGGCCAATTTGGCTTTATGTATAGAATATGATGCCAATGCTCTTTTGCTAATATGATGTGAATCATGTCCTTTTTTTTCCTTAAGATATACAAGGGGAGGACACGTGTGGTTCGAACTCGGGATACTTTACACGTAACATGAAAACTTAACGATGAGTTCAAATTATTTATTGTTTTCCATATCTCTATATATAGAGTACTGGAGTTAGAAACTCAATTGTGGGGTTGAAGATAATTTGTATGAGAAAGTTATTTTATTTATTATTTGCATATCTGTAAAAGTTTAGAAATTGTGGACGAAAATTTTGAAGAAAATGAAACATGTTACAGGAATCCTTGCCAACCCTCGTAGCTAGTTTTGATTTCATAGATAGTTAAGATCTGAATATATTTCTTGAGGCTTACAAATTACAATTACCAACCACTAGAATTATGCTTTAGGGTAAATTTCAAAAAAGGTCCCCAACCTTTGTAAAAAATAGCAATTTCATCTCTAACATTTTCTACAGGCATATAGGTTCCCCAACCTTTTAAAAATATGCACAAAAAGTTCCTATGGACAATTTCTATCCATTTTTACATTTACGTGCTTACAAAATGACAATTTTACCTTCATTGTGTGAAATAAAAAGAAATTGTTCAAAAAACTTTTAAAAAATCTGAAAGATTTAAATAAAATAATGAAAAAATTTGTTACTTTTTCCAATTAGTTACTTCATTGTTTGGTTATATCTAGATGTAAAAAATTGGAATGAGAGAGGTTATACCGGAAATAAAGGGAGAGAAATCCTCCCATTATTTTTTACCAATAATTCAAACCTTTAATTTTTTTCACAAAAAAAATTCATACATTTTTAATTGTTACAATTTTTATGACTTGAATATCAATCACATCTCAATTATCATTACTTATTTAGGTTCAAATGTTAGAGAGTTCATTGCATAAAGTGACTATAACATAATGGTGGTGGTAGTATTAGGTAAGTAAATGAAAAAGATAATATTGCTTAATATGTATATATAGCTTGTATTAAGTGACTAGATAAGAAAACGGTATACAGATGAATATATATAAGTGTGTGAAAGAGTTAAGCGATAGAGAGATCAAAATAAATTTTTAAAATTTGTGTTCATATTTTTTTAAATTTAAATAAATAATAAAATGTCTTTATAAAAAAAGTGGACAATGAAAATTGACAAAAATACCATGTAGGGACCTTTTGTGCGTATTTTTGAAAAATTGTAGACCTATATGCTTAAAAAAAAGTTAGAGATGAAACTATTACTTTTTATAAATATTGAGGAACTGTTTTGAAATTTACCCTATAAACTTTTCTTTGAACGAGGTGCCTCAATTAAGGAGAGACAACCAAAGAAATTGGATTGGAGGCACGAGTTAAGTTTACAGTTAATGTATAGACTTTGGTAATCATCAGTAAGTTGGTTTAAGTTGGTAGAAATTTAAAATTTAACTTTGACGCTAACTTATTTACATACTACTACCTCCATCTCAAAAAAAGGATTCTATTTTCCTTTTTAGGTAGATTAAAAAAATTTATTTAATAGTATTATAAAAGTAAATTTTATCATCATTTACTACCTATTATTATATAATTTCATTCATTAATTATTCTAGTTTAATAATTATATTTTTTAATAACTATGCACATTAAATAAAAGTATATATGAGAACAAATATTTCAACTATTTTCTAATAAAATGAAAATTAAATATTGTGTGACGGACTAAAAAAAAACTAAATCGTCTTTTTGTGATGGAGATGGTACCCCCTCCATCCCATAAAAATAGTACTAGCTTTTTTTTTCTCAAATTATTTATAGTCTGCTTTTGTTAGTTAGTTTTTTAATTTTCTTATGTGTCTTTATTTATTGTACATTGATATTAATAAGTAAGAATTAATAAAGTTGAAAAATAGTTCAAAGAAAAGGCATATTAGAAAATATATTCATAAATTTCATTTTTTTACTAACTTTTTAAAATTATGTGAAAAATGATATGTGTCTATTTTTATGAAGCGAAAAAAGTGTAATTTTCTTTATATTTACTATTTTGACTCTTCTACGAAAACAAAATTTCACGTCAACGTTTGATGGTGTGGCACCCTTTTCCGGAACTATGTTGAAAAAAGCACACAAGAATTGATGCGATGAGGGACAAGGGAAGGACAGGCATGGGGTGATTCCTCCAACATTTATAACCCTTTCTTTAATTTTGACTAACGTAAATAAAGTTGATAAGACATGCCATTGGGATTACGCATACTTCACAACATTTTTCAAAGCCCTAGGACACATACAATAACCGTAGGTTCATTGTTGTTCTTTTTTGGTTTCATTAAACAAATGTTTCTGAATGCTCGTATAACCCCAATAACGGGCCATTTGTTAGAGAATTATATGGGTCCGAGTTTAGAGTCATAATCCTAATCACATTATGTCAATTCACATGTGACTTATATGTTTTAATAGTCAGACTACTAATAACTCATATCTCCTAAATATATAGTTCACTCTTTATTTTTAGATTGTCTTAAGTATATGATCTATTTTCCATGTTAAAAAATCTAATTAATATCATTTTACTAATCTACCCCTATTTAATTTTAATTATAATAATAATTTTAAATTTTACTCAGGGACAAACTAGCTTGATATACATATCATAAAATGTGTGTTTGTAAAAAAGTAAATGGACCGTATATTTGAGGTCGAGGGAACATTACTTTTTGGCTACAGTCTATGCTTTTTCTTGCATGAATATTTGCTAGTTCTTTTTCCAATGCATTGTTTTCCCTCAAATGTCTTGGAAATTACTCATCACAGTATTTGTTTTCTAAAAACCATCTCCAACGCGGAAATTTCTAAGAAATCAGAGTCGGGTTTCTTATAGAGCCTAGTTTTCAATGATATACTATCATACAGTGTCTGTCAGGTAATGTGTCAGTCTGTAACCATAGCCAGACCGTCTCCAACACCAGATTTGTTAATTGTTAATGTAGCAGATAGAGTTGATGTATACTGTATAGCATTGCCATATTCATGCAATGTGTTTTTTGTCGTTTGTTTCTTCTTAATTCTTATCCAACATCATCTCATATGATTCAATCAAAACTCATCAATATGTAAAATGAGTAATTTTTATATGAAAATCAAATAGGGCTTCTTAATATATATGTGCTAACTATCAATTATAAACAATCAAGTTAGGAAACCATATATCAGAATCCCTTAGATCTTAGGATCTTCATAAAAAATGGGTTGATGAACGGTCGAACTACAAGCGAATATAGTGAGACAAAAGTGACCCGTCTTTAGTTTATCCTAGAACGAGTTGGACCCTTTAGGTTATCCTGAATTCTTCACTTGCGATCTCGATCGTCACGGAAGAAAATTGTTGCTCCTCAAAATGGTAAAAATCTTGAGTGTTATTATTTTCAACACTTCTGTATCAAGTCGCTACGTGACAAAGTTAGGCATGTTGGCGTATCAAAGGAAATATTTGTTGAGCAGTGACGTATTTTTTAGCTGATAAAAATATTCCAAAGCAATAATAAAATATTTTTGTCTTGGTAGCTACAGCCTACAATCATATCCTACTCAAGTCTTGACTGTATTCCAATTTACATCAATTACAGCTGTGGGATAGCTACCAAAAGAAGAGGCTATAACTATATCCTACTCCTGTGTGTAGGGTGGCTTGTCTTCTTCCTTTTTGAAACTAGTCACCATTTATTATTGTGTACTACCTCCAACTGACTTGACACAGACAGAACTTGTTTGATTATCGTCATTCTTTCTAAGGGTTAATTTCAAAAATTGTCCCAACCTTTGCGTTAAAAATCAACTAAGTCTCTAACTTTTCAAAAATTCACACGATAATTTTTTTATTAGCATTCCGTTAAGTTTTTAATAAAATGACATTTATACCTCTTAAATTTTTAATTCTAAAAATAAATAATTTAAAAATAATAAAAAAATTAAAAAAACCCCACCCTACCCCACCAAGACCGGCCACTGTAGTGCTGCTATTTCTAGCAGCAAAAAAAGGGGGAGTGAATCACATTTCTGCCAGAAAATGGCACCTCCCATAAAAGTTGCCATGCCAGCCGCAAAAGTTACTATCATTTCTGACAGAAAATGGGGGCGGAAGGATTCAACCCCCCAATAAAAGCAGCCAGGATGACAGCAAAAATGCCTGCTAGAAAATGCTATCATTTCCAACCGTCAAAAGAAGGGTGAATATCCAAATTTGCTGTAAAAAATGGTAGCAATTTTGCCCCCCCTTTTTTTGGCCACGGGAAATAGCAACGTTCCAGCGGTCACTTTCTGCCTCCAATCTTGGTGGGGGTGGGGCGGGTATTTCTTTTTATAATTATTATTATTTTTAATATTTTAAATCTTCTGTTTTTAAAATTAAAAAGTTAAGTGGTACAACTGTCATTTTGTTAAGTGTGAATTTATGAAAAGTTAGAGAGCTAGGAGTTTGAAAAAATAAGTTGAGATCCCAGTCGATTTTTAACTCAAAGGTTGGATACGACTTGTGTAATTAACCCTTTTTTCTAATTATAATTTCACTTACTACACATAATTATAGTCTTTTTAATGAGTCAAATCCAGCTGCCAATATATAACAGCCAACACGAGCTCCCTACACGGTGCCCAACAATCACGTGCTGAGTTGGCTAATATCTATT
>CAVNYN010289278.1:0-17841 GCA_963692815.1 Nyctanthes arbor-tristis | reverse complement strand
TAAATATTTTAATATTTACAAGAAAATTTGGAAAGTGGTTACCATTTCCAGTAGCACCCGCCCGGATGGGGTCCTCCCCTTAACGCTGCCAGAAACGGCAACCAAAAGATGCAAGAAATGACAAACACTTTTGGTTACCATTTCTGGGAGCCTTTGGGGGGGGGGTCTCCCCTCCCTCTTTTAATTTTTTATTTTTTTAAACATTAAAATATTTAATTTTTTTGTATTTTACTATTATATCCCTAAACTTAACAGAAGAATGAACAGTTTCTATCACAGAGACCTTAGATGTAATGCTTTTGAAAGGTTAAAGACTCCTAGAAGGAAAATTAAATATTAGGAACGTAATCGATAATAACTTAAAAGATTGAAGACGTTAGGTGTAATTAGCTCTTAAAACTTTTACTAGTGTTACTTTTTTGTTTGGTGTGGCAGTCGACTTTTTGTGCCTGAAACTTTTATGGATATGGCAAACAAAATTGTGATCACCGACGTTTGCACCTATAATATCATGAGTTTGGTTCATGGGAAATGGTAGCCAGCTTGCATTTGATTTGGTGTGGAAAGGTACAGGAAGGTTCACATACCACACTAGTCGTAAGCTGTTGGCTCATGAATGTGAAACACATGATATGAAAATTTCATTGTTTTAAATCATATCAAATTACGTCCATTTTCATGGGTAACTTTTTTCAGTCCGTCTAAGGAGAGCTAACATCTCCCTTATAGAGTGAAAAACTACCACATGGTCTTCTGTTATTGGAGGATTAGGAGGCGGGTCCCCTGATCCCCCAATAACAGGGGGCTATGTGATACTTTTCCACTCTATAAAGGAGATGTTAGCTCTCCTTATAAATTTTCAACTTTTTCGATTCAATCTTCATCCAAAGTTGATTTTTTGTTTGTTATTATCCTCCCAATTATATGGGATCTTTAATTAATGAATGGTATAATAATAATCTCTCTTATCGAGTTACTTACTGGAAGATCGGAAGAGCATATGTGTTTTCTTTCCAATGCATTTCAATTGAATTAAAAACAAACCAAAGGAAGTATGTGGTGGTAGGGGTGGGGATTTTGCGGTTAGAGACCGACTGAACCAACAAATCGATAGTTCAATCCTAGTACTAAAAAAACCGACGAAGCCATAGAAATTGACAAAATCAAAACCAAACCAGACTGACAAGGCGCTAGTCGGTTTGGGTCTATGAAAATTTCAAACTGACAATTGTCAGTTGGTTTTGGTTCGACTGGAACACCGAACCGAACCGACCAACGCCTAAGCCTACCTGGTGGAGAGGTATATGTCATATTCCATCTCATGATAAATATTCATTTAATGATAAGTGATCAGCAAGTAATGAGATAAAGGGAGTGTTGATGGATGCCAATGTCCTATCCATATATGTATGTATATTTAGTAAAGAATATGAAATGACTTGTAACAAACATAATTATCTACATATATCTTATCAATGTACAATTTCATCAATTGAAACAATTGTTACCACAACTTTATAACACGTCCCAATCCATTGAATAAACAACATAATTATCTAGGTAACAAAAAGATAACATATCCCTTATCAAGAAAACACTGCAAGCAATTGCAAATGCAAGTTTCTAACAATATCACAGTTAATTGACCAAGTGGCGAATAAACGAAACAAATTTTGTTAACTCAACTTTGCAACGGAAGGGCAGATAAGAATACTTCATAGTTACGTGTAACCAAACTAGTTGAACAAAATAATCAGTAAAGAGATAGTATCATCATATAAAGTAGTACTAAAATCCATCTTAGAAATTGAGACGTGTGCTCTTCCGATCTGGCTTTAATACATTAGCCGTCGATTGCAAACTGACCAATCTTTTTTATTTCGCGAGACCGATCGGTGCGTGACTAAAGCACTAGCGGGATTAAGAATAGTTATAAAAAACCTTTGAGCAATTCATAAAAACATGTAATAATCATGCCAACCCAAGTTGTCATCAAATTTGTCGTGCTTGATCTAATTAAAATTTGTAATCAATTAATTGACTAACAAATTCAGGACCTACACGTTACAAATTTAAAAAATAGTAAAAAATGAGATTATTGTCTAAAGCACGAATGAAGAAAAATAATATTTATCGATAAACGCTGAGTTGGTGTTTGAAATAAACATCAATGTTATTAAAATCGCCACTAAATGAAATTGAATAGTCAGTGTACAATTGATCCTTTTCCAGGACAACTAAAGATAAGGTTCAAAGCTTTTAGTGAAGTGTAGAAGGTTTACTCGCGTTACAGAAGTTACAGAACTACACGTCGAGGGCAAGAATGTTACAGGACAATACTGAAGTAAATGAAGAAATAATATGTGATCCTCAGCAGCTAACTGTACAGAATTTGATTTGTAGAACAACAAATGCCAAAGAAATTTTCTATTGATCTCAGAGCTTGTGTAAAACTTCTGAATACAAGAGAGCTGTATATACAATTTATGGGCTAGCTTCTGTTAGCTGTGAAGAAATAAGATCAAGTTGGATGCTGTAATTTACATTAGTCGATAGGCGCTCCAAAGTTGTATAAATCATATTACAAGACCGATGAGTTCTATCATCTACAGAAAACACGTGAACTCGGTTATTTAGTTGAATCCAACTACATCCAGGATCCTTCTTGCCTTCTAAATCTCTCAATTGATCCCTTATCTTCATCTTTTCTTGCCATTGCCCGGACCCTGAATACATGTTTGACATGATGACACAGGCGGAGGTTGGCTTTGAAGCCAAACCAAACATCTTCTTCGCCACTCGCTCTCCCACTTCCATGTCCATCCAGAACCAACAAGCATTAAGCAATGCAATCAGAAGAATACTATCTGCTTCAATTGGCATCTCTTCAAGGAGCTTTTCAGCTTGCAGCAGATTACCTGATCGACCAAGGAGATCCACTACACAAGTGAAGTGCTCTAAGGTTGGTGTTATAGCGTATTTTTCTTTCATCAGTTGAAAAAGTCTCAATCCTTCATCAACTAAACCTGAATGAGTACAGGCAGATAAGACTGAGACAAAGGTTGCTGCATTTGGATTTATCCCCTCTTCTAACATAAGATTAAAGAGTAAAACTGCATCAGAGCCGAACCCATGAAGTGCATGACCATTAATCAGTGCAGTCCAGGCTGCCACACTGGGTGAAGATATGCAGTTAAATGATGCCCGAGCATCGTGAATGCTCCCACATTTTGAATACATGTCTATAAGAGCTGTCGCAATGTAAATATTGGATTCAAATGGAGTTTTTGCTAGATGTGCATGTAGTTGTCCTCCTTGTTGAAGAGATCCCATACACGCACATGCATGAAAGAGAGAAGAAAAGGTCGACTTAGTTTGACTTATCGATTGTCTGCGCATGGTCAGATACAGTTTTAATGCATTCTCGTGTTGATCATTGTGACTGTATCCTGATATCATTGAATTCCAAGTGACAGGGTTCCTTTCTTCCTTTGTCTCTTCAAAAATCTCCAAAGCTTTGTCAATTTCCCCATTCCTGGCGTATACTGCAATCATCGTATTCATGGTAGCTAATACCCTAACTGGCATTTCAGCAAACAACTTCTTTGAATCCTCAACCCGACCAGACATTGCATATGCTTTAATCATCAGATTATAAGAATCAGGATTCCTTTCAACCATTCTGCTAAAAATCAATTCAGCTTCTTCTGCCCTGCCTATATTAATAAGGCCCAAAACCAACAAATTAGTATCACTCAAACACGGATGCGGAACCCCATCATATACGCGCTTGGCATCATCAACAACTTCACAATCAATGTAAAAGCTAATCAATGCCCCAGACATTGAGCATTCTAATTCAAACCCCAATTTTATCAACAGTCCATGAATCATCCTTCCTTAGCATAAGTTCCTCAATCTTTCACAAGCCCTCAAGACTGAATCGAATGTCAACTCATTTGGAACTGCCTCACCTCTCTCTTTCATCATCCTAAACAATTCCAAAGCCTTCTGACATCTGTCTTCACTCTTTGCATATCCTGAAATCAATGTAGTCCACTCGACAACACCACAAGTCGGCATTTCCTTAAAAACCTCCAAAGCTTCATTTAGCAAATTGCATTGAACAAAACCCACAAGCATTAAACTCCACAACAATTCATTCTTCTCATGCAACTCATCAAAAACTCGTTTTGCGGCCCCAATTTCATGACAACTCGCATACAAGTACAATAAAGCACTCCCTACAAGCTCAAATTCCTCATGTCCAGATTTCAAAACCAGTCCATGAATCTGCTTCCCATCCACCATCAACCGTAGCGTGCACAAACACTCAAAGTTGTAGAAAATGTTGTTTCATTTAGCTTAGCCTCAGCGTGATGCATCAAAGAAATCAAGTTCCTGGCTTCCGAAAATCTATTCCATTTGGAGTATCCCGTGATCATGGTGTTCCAAGAAATCACTGTCCGTTGGAGCATATTGTCGAACAGTATCCGGGCTTCTTCCAGTTGCCCAATATGGCAATAATGTGTTATAGCTTTGTTCTTGGCAATGATGCTGAGATTGGAATTTCCAAAACCTTTTTGAAGAGTTGAATAAGGTAACTGATACCTTTTCCACATTTGGTTCTTCCATGGCCAAGAAAATGATGGCTTCATTGACATTCTCTGAAGTATTACAAGCCTCACCAATTCCTGCTGAAAACAGTTTCTCGTTAGTATCGTTTATTGGTGACATTTCTTAACCCTATTGCTGGGGATCTAAAAAATTCAGAAACTAATGACAGATAGTTGCTTTGCGAAGCAATAAGCATATGGTCAAGCCAGGCTGAATACGTCCTAATAATGAAGAAGGGGGGAAACTTTCATTAAAAAATGGAAGGGGGGAAAAGGAAAAGGGGAAATCTCTGGAAAATGAGTAAGGGATGGTAAAGGAATGTTTTTTCGAAGTCATTTTTGAAAATTATCTTGACGTTAACAAATTTCAACTTGTGAATTGTTATATGGGCTTCATGGGCCTAAACTTGTGTACGGGGGAACTAGACTGAATTACCAACGTCGGCCATAGCATGACAATAAGAAGCGCAATTTGAAGCTAATTATTTTATTTTTATATAATTAATTTTTAAAATTTTCTTCCATGATATATAAACCGGACATGTATAAACTGGAGTTTTCTACATAGTCAAAGCGAAACTCGTTCTTCCGATCTCTCTTTTTTACGGCATCTTCTGCAGTTTACAGCCTTGGATCAAATAAGGTGAGTATTATTCCGTTGATTTCAATTTTGGTTCTTTCTTTTTATGCTTCAATTTATTGATTAATTGATACGTCTATTTGTTCCGGAGATAATGGATACAGAAATACCAGGGAATGATAATCAACAGTTTTCGATGCAGAATTATAATTTTGGGATAAAATAAATTACATGCCTGTTTAACTAAACCAAAGTTTTGAGCAACGGCTTGATATTGTTCGTTCTGGGATTAATTCAATTTAGGGTTCTTAAGTTATGTCTAATTTAAGAGTGTTATGTTATATTTGGTATTTTTGTCAACTCATCGGTCTTCTGGTTTTCATATGGAGTGGTCGGTCTTAATGAAGAAAAATTCCGTTCGCAGGGCATGATTTTGGGGTTTGGGGTTCTTTACTGGCTTTGGAAGGTCTTAGTTAACAGTTGGGAGATCGGAAAGTAATAAGAATATGTATTTTCTAGCGAGTTGAGGATATAAAAGGGTTGCTGCTTTGAACTGCCCTATGAAACAAGAGAAAATCTCTGATGATAAAAATTGGGAAATTGGTATATTGTGCATTAAACATGCTACCTTGTTCCTGTCACTTTAGTTAAATTGTTAGTTATGGTGTAACTTAGATGCAAAAAATTCTATTTGTAAGATGTATTCGTGACTTAGAAAGGCTAAACTACAGGTTTAGGAGGCTTTGGACTTGAAGTTCACTTAAATAAGATGGCAAGTGAGGCCCAAGATTCAACCACCGGTGCATCCGAAAGTTCAGCTTCTTGCACAAGTGACAGCAACCAAGCTGTTGATTTTGAATGCAATATTTGCTTTGATTTAGCACAAGATCCAATAATAACCCTCTGTGGTCACCTCTATTGTTGGCCATGCCTCTACAGATGGCTACGACATCATTCTCAGTCTCATGAATGCCCTGTTTGTAAGGCCCTAATACAAGAGGAACAGTTGATTCCGTTGTATGGCAGAGGCAAGATGCCTAGTGATCCAAGAACAAAACCTGTTCCGGGCATTGAAATACCTAATCGACCAGCGGGGCAGAGACCTGAAACAGCTCCTCCTCCAGTGGCGAGCAACTTCTCTAACTTTGTTTCGGGAATCATGGATGGATTTGTACCAATGTTCAATGCAACATTTGGTGACTTTGGAATCTTTGCTGGTTTTGGTGGTGTACTGTTTTCTCCTATTTTTAGTGTACAGCTGCATGGGTTTTCAAATGCAAGTGGATATGGTGGAATATCAGGGAATCATTATCAAAACACTGGTTCGTTTCCTGGCACTGGTAGCCCCGCATTTAGAGAGACCAACCAAGCTCAGCAGGCAAATGACAGTTTTAATGCAGATGACACACTAAAGAAACTTTTGCTATTTATATTTTTTCTTGCACTGCTGGCTTTATTTCTTATGTAAAATTGAAAACTCGATTTGTTTAACGCTAACAATTATTCTTGCCACGTCTCTGGAAATTATAATCATGTTTTCAAGTATCTTGATTTGCACTATATATTCAGTGAAAATAGACTATTTGTGAACTTTCCTCGTCTTCTCAATGATTCTTTGTATTGATCATTACCCTTATGATACTACACTTTGGCTCCTTTTTGTTGCAGAAATTTGTGTTCAAATTGGTTTCTTCAATTTTCACCCTGTTATTTTGCTTGACATGTTCAGTATGTACTAGTGAATTAAAAATAAATAAGAGCTATAAAAATAACAGTTGAGCTCTAGCACCAGCTATTGGGTAAGGTGCATTGTCAATTAACGTTGATGTGAATCTCGTGGGCTGACATTCATTAGTGAATATGTATGTTACCAAACGTGTAATTTAATGCTCAGGTGTTGTAGCAGAGCACAAAAATGGCCAATGGTGTTAAAAGGCAAATATATGGCAATTAAAGATACGTAAGTTGCAACTAACTCTTGCGTTTGCGTATGCAGTTGTAATGTTTATTGCATATGGTTCCAAGACAACTTGTGGGCAGGCTTGTTTGGCAATTTTAATACATTTTCTTGACCCAACTGTTCCGTCGGTGCTTTATATGGTTTCATGCCAAAACCTCATAAAACATCAGCTGCCTTCACAGAGAGTTGTGTTCACAAAGAAGGTTCG
Organism: Nyctanthes arbor-tristis; assembly: GCA_963692815.1. Taxonomy (NCBI): domain Eukaryota; kingdom Viridiplantae; phylum Streptophyta; class Magnoliopsida; order Lamiales; family Oleaceae; genus Nyctanthes; species Nyctanthes arbor-tristis. The sequence continues at coordinate 10,477 of CAVNYN010289278.1, read as the reverse complement.
TGGGACATTATCGTATCATACTGTTTAAAGAAAAATGCCCCTTTAATAATAATACTTAAATATATCAACCTCTGTTGGATAAAGTTTAACGATTCTCGAAAAATTTGGAATAGATTTTTTTTTTGTTTTAAATTAAATCGAGAACAGCTTGATTTTGATTCTTAGCATCATAAAACGTTCAGTCCAGCTTTACTGCTCATGTCAAATTAAAGCCATTGCAACCTTCTTTGCTGTCACCACCATTATTTTTCCTCCTCTCCAACTATTGCCATTCTTTTCTTTTCCCCCAATTAATTTGTTAATTATTTGACTTAGTTAGCATTTAGTTTCTAAAATTTAGACCACGGAACCCTAAAAAAGCAAACTACACAGCTCTTAAACTAATGATCAATGAGTATGTTAACTAAAATGGAAGTAAAATTTAAAGTTTCTCGAGCATACTTTACCTGATGTCAAATGCTTTGCTTTGTCGAGGTCCAACTGAATAAAAAATAAAAAAGAAAACAGAAAAGGCCATGTGTGGAACATGGAAGTATAGTCATGAATTGTGTTTTAATGGGAGCCCTAATAATTGGGAATTAATTGATTCTTCTTTCTTTTTCTTAGAAACCCTAAACCTCTCTGGCTCAGAACATGAGCACATGCGTATCTATAATTTTGGCAATCAAAATGGCGGACCCTTTATTTTATTATGAAAGATCCAAGAAATAGATTAAATTTTATCATGTGTATTAATTGTTACCTCATTTTCAAAATTACGCCATAAATGTTTATTCTCCACAAATATAGATAATTCCTATGAATTTCTCATGTAATAATATACTGTAACATTAACCACAAGTCATTAATCACAAGTCAAGCTTACGAAGTCTGTGGCATAGTTGCTACCGTATAACTCACTAAATTGAAGTATGCTTAGTTGTAATCGAAAACATAACGTCGGTTAATCAAAAGGAATTTTTCACTATTAGAGAAAGCTTTTCATGAGTTGGTTGAACCATTATAATTAGATCAGAAGTATTACTTGGCTAAATCTTTTGTAATGTCTCTTTAATGTCCAAACACATTCAGAATCAGACGTCCCAAAAAGACTTATCGATAATTTCACGTACAGAAAGATTTGAGTTAACAGAAATCCTATTATAATCAGTATCTTATATACCTTTTAGCTTATAATTGAAATAAAGCATAAGGTCACATGCACGGCTGAAAAGAAAACCACAAGTTTAGTTGTCCATTTCAAATTTCTCTTTTTCCAATCGACCCTTCACCATTTTTGGCCCACCTGCACCCTTCAAGTCCCTCCCTCTCCTTTGTACGTGGCAACTTTCCCTTCGTAGCTACTATTACGCAATTAAGTACGAAAAGATCTAATATACTTGTTTGATTTTAACTGATAAGTGGTCGCGTGGATTGGGGATCAAAACAAGGAATATATAAAATAAAGTTATTAAATTGCTCAACAGAATTAGGCCTCTTTGCCTTAAATGTTCTACGGAATATCAGCAACAATTTTAAACTAGGATCTGGTCCCCTTAATTGGAAAAATTTCTAGTAGTCCAACAGTACATGTTTCATCATCTTACTGAAATCAAGAATTGATAGGTTAATTTAGATGCCACGTCTGAATTTTTGATTCGTTATAAATTTTTCCTGCGTATCTTCCATAAAATGAGACTCAATGAGAAATGACAAGATTTACTGAAGTAATTAGTACTCAACTCAACTGGATAGTTTTTACCTTAAGTGAAAGCGGCACAGCCTTGTTGTGCACTCAAGAAAAGCAAGAAACTTTAAATGGAAGGTTTGAAGCTGTAAAAGAGCAATCCCGGACATGGATATCTCAACCATAGTCTAGTGAATTTTGGGTAGTTGCTTATTTTATTTTGTATTAATTAACCTTATATTAAATGAAGAGTAAAAAGGGGGGTTTTTAGCCTCTCGTTTTGACCTGCAATTCTTTGAATAATAATTTAGTACAGAAGTATATAATACAGATCTTCAGGGTGCAGAGAAACAGGAAGCTGAAATTTTTGAGCTTCCAGTTAGAGTTATGACTGGAATGGTAGCATTTGTAAGAACCCTTTTTAATTTTCTTGTAATTTCATCAATCGTAGCAGCAAATAATGCCAAGAACCTCCATTTTCGGGAGGCTCCAAAGTTCTACAATTCTCCCGCTTGCCCTTCAGTTATTAGCTCATCAGATGCAGTGATTTGCTCGGAAAATGCAGTACATGTAGCAATGACTCTTGATAAATTATACATCCGGGGTTCGATGGCCGCCGTTCTTTCAGTCCTCCAGCACTCGTCTTGCCCGGAAAATGTCATCTTCCATTTTGTGTCTTCCACAAATACCGATATTTCCAGGCTCAATCTCACCATTGCTAATTCTTTCCCTTACCTTCAGTTCAAGACTTATCCTTTTGATGTTTCCGGTGTGGCCGGGTTGATCTCGAGATCAATTCGTGCTGCTCTGGATTGTCCCCTGAATTATGCTCGTAACTACCTAGCTGATCTGCTTCCGGTTTGCGTTAAAAAGGTTGTTTACCTCGACTCTGACCTCGTACTTGTCGATGATATAGCTAAACTTGCTGCAACTCCATTAGGCAATGAAGCAGTTTTAGCAGCACCAGAATACTGCAATGCAAATTTCACGTCCTACTTCTCTCCTACATTCTGGTCCAATCCTTCTCTTTCGTTAACTTTCGCAAACCGAAAACCTTGTTATTTCAACACCGGAGTAATGGTCATTGATCTCGAGCGATGGAGAGCAGGGGACTACACAACAAAAATTGTGGAATGGATGGAGTTGCAGAAGAGAATGAGGATTTATGAACTGGGTTCTTTGCCACCTTTCTTGCTTGTTTTCGCCGGAAACATAGCTCCGGTTAATCATCGGTGGAACCAGCATGGCCTCGGTGGCGATAACTTCCGGGGACTCTGCCGAGATTTGCATTCTGGCCCGGTAAGCCTGTTGCATTGGAGTGGAAAAGGGAAGCCGTGGGTTCGACTCGACGCCAACCGGCCTTGCCCTTTGGATGCTTTATGGGCACCTTACGATCTTCTACAAACGCCATATATTCTTGAATCTTGAGGTAATGAGTCCAGAAAAGATATACAAATTTCACGTCTGGTAATTATTTCATTTCATTCATATCTCTTAATTGATTTCTTGAATTGATTGATTGCCTTTTATCTTTCCAGAATTAATTAATTACTGTAATAGCAAGCGAGAACAACAGAGATGAGAGATCTGATCAGGCTGGAGATCCTACTCTATTGTGTGTGAAACTCTATACAAGACTAGAATGTATCCAAACATGGAGATAAAGCCGTTTGGAGGTACCCAAGCTGTGGGGCGGCCGGCGCATGGAACTCCGGTGAAATTCAGACAACAATATCAGAGACGATTATCATATACCCACGCATCATCTTGTGAGTTTTGTGCATTACATAGCTATAGAAAAAATGTTTACTATGCTCTTGAAAATTAAGCAGTATAAATACAGTCGAAATAATTACATTGAAACTTGATATTCCAGTTCTGAGTTCCCATTGCCATGCATACATGTTAATGTGAAAGTGTTGAGCTAAACAGACTGACTATTTAACAAAAAAGGAAAGTGGGGGAAACTGCATTCAATACTTAAAACCGTGGCAGTTGATGAATTGTAGGGAAAATAAGTAGATGATTACCTGGTTTCCCGGAGATTGATTTGTTTCAATTTCTTTTTCTTTTTTATCAACTTTTTGGTCTGATTTTCTTTTTCTTTTATGCTTATTAGGTTGGTTTGCCGCTGACATTTTTTTTGTTGTGGATTTGTCTTTAATGATTACGGTCTTCATCATGTAGCTAATTGAGACAGAAGAATCCGGTTTTACAGTAATTAGTGGAAGTGGAATATGTTTTTTTTTTTAATTAAAATTAAAATAAAATAGCAAAAGTTTTGGGTTAATTTCGTTGTGGTTACTATACTTTGACCAAATCTTCAATTGAGTCACTACAATTCGGTTTACGTCATCGAGTGATTGTTGTCAATTTCTACTTTTGAAAGAATTGTTTGACTCTAGATTACTTTTAATTCAGTTATATTTTCCAACGCTCGACACTGGTGAGCACTAGTGAGACTGTTACATAATATTGGTCATTCTATAAATAATGAAAGGAAAAACAGAAACACTGAGTAGAAGTAATATTCTTGAAAAACTTGTTTTATACAGGTGATTTGGACGTGAAATTAACTCAAAAGATTGGTTCTTTGTACGTATTAACACTTCCAAATTATTTATCAATAATCATCTACATTTAGCATATCAAGTGTAAATTAAATAAAAATTAAAATCGTACCACACTCCATTTCTTTTACCAATTAGAGAAATACACAGCAATGGAAGAAAATGTATTTTTTTTTTAAATCATTGACTGGTATAAATATGTGTCGGTTGATGAGAAGGGAATTGTTTGGGTGTTTGCAAAAATTTTATGCACCCAACATTTGAAATCAAAATTGTAAAAAAGCAAGTGAAGCCCCACAATCTCCTCTCCTCCGCTAGAAAATATGGGGAAACTGTGTCGGCAGCAAACTGTGGCGCGAAAGTTGACTGGGGCCACGCGCACATGGATACAATTATCGACAATTTATTAGGCTATAGCGTATATATGTTTCATTCTTAACACGCATCCCTCGTGTTCTTTCCAACATATTGTTGTGGGGCTCTCAATCAATACATTTTGAGTCTTCCTTTTTTTTTTTTTTTTTGAATAAAATGGTAAATAAAAATTGAAAGGACTTTATTTTTCAATACATTACGTTATTTTTACATCAATAGTAATCACATGAGGTAAATGTCTATTTTATCACACTCTTTATCTTCTTTTTTTCGGGTCCAACTAGAATTATTCAAACGCTTTTCACGTTTTAAGAGCACTTCCAGAGGGGAAATGGATTCATTTGAAGGGCTAATAATATTTATGTTTGAGTGGAAATGAATAAATGAGGTGTAAAATTTTGGCCGTCTTTTTTTTTAATCTATTTTCCGTTCCCCTCTTCGCCCACAAAATTTTACAAATCAATTATATTTCGTCATTTCTCCTCTTTTATTAGCAAAATTAAACATACGGTTAAATATGAAATGGAAAATAGGGAAAATGGGAAAAATACAAGAGAAAAGAAAAAGTACAATACAGAAAACTGGAATGCATGCAATTAGAAAATTAGAAAAATCATGTCAAAGGCAACCATTACATTCAATTCCAATGGTCGTGTAGGTTAAATGAAGAACTCATATTAAAGGCAATAGTTCAAAATAATTGTCAAATTCAATTGAATAGATGAATTAGATATATGCATGAAACAAACAATTTCCCAAATTGCCTATTATCTGAAAATGGGTTTTTCCCTCTAATTTTTCTCCCTCCACTAGAAGTACTCTAATGTACTTTGGACGGTTCAATATTCAAGGTGCCAACTCAAGAAAGTTTCATTATTATGATGTACTCTTAATTGATTCAAGTAATGAATAAAGCGAAGTTCTTTCTCAAAAAATAATAATAATAGTAATAAAAATAAAAATAAATAAATAAAATCTCAAGATATGCTGTGCCTGTAAGATAGAGACTCGAGAGACGGAGAGAGTAATTTGCTTCAGGTGCCCATTGTATAACTACAAACCATAAAAGAATGGTCTTTACCCTATATCAGTGAAAAGAAAAGTTCTCCACACTTATTGTGGTGCTAGTTATGAAAATTAACATTTACAAATGTTTACACTGGCTGGGCTTTTGAAAGCAAAATAAAATGGGTTTTCAATTGATAAAGCCCATAATTGACGGGCCGTAGGCCCATTTATTGGTCTGGTGGAAGGTGAAGCTATCCTCTGACCAGTAGAAGCAGTCAACGCTTCAAGCCCACTAGGAATACATTTGCAATTGAGGTCCTCGAACTTTACAGTTAAACTCTTTTCGACTTTAAATTATTGATAGAAATTATATGCAGCACTGTGTATAATAGTAACACTATAAAAAGTACATACTGAAGTTCCAATGAACCTCCAATGTCAATAATTTCATTCTTTCTCAGTTTCTTGTGTAAGAAGTTTGTAACACTGCTTAAAAATCATCAAACTTAAAGAGATAACGTGAAGGAAGAAAGGAGGACAAAAAAGGTTGATCCTCAAGAAATAACATGGTGAGACATATACAAACTCTTGTATTGCAACACAAAGACCCGATTATCCCTTGTTTGCTTCCATGTATTCTCCATAGTCTTCTTCATTGCGGCTTGTTTTCTTGCGAAAAAATCTATAATACACATACTGCAATATAATCTATTATTACATTGTTAAGGTAAAATCCCACATAGTTGTTAGTTTCTTCTGGTAGCTTATTTTGAGTTTGCATACTACTAGTTCTGAGTTTTATAAATGACCTAAGTACTAGAAGAAAAGGATACAAATAAATCAAGAACCACGCAGCCAAAAGCATCAAGCAACCAGGGCATACTGGCTTTAATTTTTTCCCAAGCAATTGATCTGACGAGAATGCTGCGTCGGCTGATAAACATTAAGAAACGAACCACAAAAACATGCAAGATCGGAAGAGCACACGTCTGAGAGATGATAGAGGTTTAATACCTAGCCACATAAGTAGCATTGGCAAGGAGTGCAAAGAAAAACATCAGTGGATTCAATCCCTATATGACTCAAAGTAAAGACTTCATTGCATTAGTCCAAAGTTAGAAGGACAATTCCTAAAGCATATATGGATGGTACCAGAATTACCTCAACAGTTCCCCTCTTACTCTGTTAGTGAATCGGAAACAACAAGGTTAGAGGAGATAAATGAACTATGTAATACCATATAGTTTTGAAACAAAGTTACTCACATTTAACCATATTTGAGGTAGTCGACCGCCCATGTATATGGCAGCCATCATCCATCCCAACCATTGGCCATAGGCACCTTCTGTCCCATGTTCCTGCGTCAAAGTAAAAGTTCTAGCCATAAGCAGATGAGTTGAAAGAGTTTAATCTGGTGGTAATTCATTAAAAATGACCTCCCGCGGGAGATTGGGACTAGGTAATTCATTTTTGCTTCAAATCTTACCTCCAACTGTAATAATTTCCTTCCGGTCAGCCCCACGTGTACTTGCATCAAAGCCTTAGTTTCTCGAGGCATGTGGACCAATGTTGCTAAAAATGCACAGAAGCCTACCTGAAAACACGCCGTACAATAATTCTGCTAAGGCGATATTGGTCATTTGCTATTCAAATACTTTGAAATAAATAAAAGTTTGTGAGACTTCAAACTGTAAGTCAATCCACTTGGAAACTGCAGCAACTGTTTATTTGATCATCAACTTATCAAAACCAACAAGTTGAAAGAAAGATCCAATGAGGTGAGTTGCCAGTTCTGGTGTTCCATTTTCCTACCGCGCTCTTCTGATCTCTCACAGATCTTCTGATTGGCTTAGGTTGGCTAACATATTCCTTAGCTGGATTTTCATTTGCCTCATCACCTGAAGACAAGTCATTTTCACCTCCCCAAGGCACAAGGACCACTCTTAACTGGCCTAAGCCCAGACCGGATGGGTGGAGTCGTGCTGCCTGCCAATGATCTTGCTGACCTGCAAAGAATTTTGTTTCAAGATCGGAAGAGCAAAATCCAACTTAAGGATAATAAGCCATCGACCTTGAGAAACAAAAAACAGATTTGTAGAGTTTGTATGCACAGACGTGTAGTAGTAGACGTTCTTCCGCGGTAATTCTCTTGTAGGTATTGGAATAGCGGCATCAGCTGACTTTAGCATATTCAGAGGTTCTTTTAGTTCTCCAACCTAAAAAGAGAACATATAGTACAAGTTAATTGAACTGTTAATTTTTTAGTTCTTCAACCTAAAAAGCGAACACATAGTACAAGTTAATTGAACTGTTAACCTACGAAAAATTTCTTTATCGAATTCAGTAATACCTCTTGGATTGGCTCATTTTCTTGCTTTCTCCAACATTTACACAATTGGTCATAATGTTAGCACTGCAACACTAGTATCACAGTACTTGTTGTGTAGAGCTGTTGATGGATGGAAAGACCAAAAAATTACGGTTGAATACACATGTAATTACTGCAAATTAATATATTTACTATCATCTGAAATCCCTGGACGAAAGTCTTACCACAGCTGTGTAGTACTGCGTTGGCAACTGCATCCATGAACAACCCCATTCCAGACCGGGAAAAACGAAAAAGATTAGATAAACTGGTAAACTTGAATTAGTATACTTGAGCAAATACATGAAAGTTTTGCATTAATAAGCCACTGAAATCCATAATTATGCATATATCAAGAAAAGAAGAGAGTAAAGTTATTGTTGATAAATCTGCGGTACTGAAGGCAAAAGAAAAAGGACTTACAGTAGCATGTGTAACGCCTCGAGCTCTGAATACTCAGAACGTTAGTTAAAACTTTTCAAAATAACTTTTCAAATAATGTGGCTGCTTAAAACCAACGGTAAAGTGCAGAAATTCTTATTTCAATAAATAATTAAAATCTATTCTTTATAATAAAAACAGTTCCCAAACCAAATGGAATAAAGTCTTGATAATAAAATCTTAAAAATTGCTGAAATTAATAAAAGTCTATTCTTTAATCAATATCCACCATCATACGCGCCTCCGGCTCCAGGATCTGAAAATTATCAAATTATGAAAAGGGTGAGTATTTCATAGAAATACTCAGTAGGTTCAGCGCATATAATAGTCAACTTATGACACGCCCCACTCCCAGTACCTCTAACTTACTAGAAGTGTGACGTGCGCCGACGATAAACTCTCATTAAAAACTAGAATTTACCGTCAAGGCTCATGTACATTCTAATTATACTAGAAAAATTTTGACAGCATCTCTCTTATTTTATTAACCAACCCAAAATGTATACTCCCCAACACCAACACCAATCATCTACACATTATCACGTCACAACCTATTAATCTTCTCATTATAAGTAACACCACCTCATAATTGGATAAATATACTAAACTGAGTATGATACACATGAGAAAACTCAATATATATTAATAAGTTTAATCCTATCAAAGCCTATCATTCATGATATCCACAAACCAATAACAATTCCTACATGGTGGCTTGAAATCTTGAAATAGCGGGCTCGACCATAATGTGTTGCCCAAACTCCAATTACTACCTGAGAAGAAAATCATTTAGGAAACATATGAGCTACTAGCCTAGTGAGTAAAGTTTTATAAATAAATGTGCTTTGAAAGGTCGAAAATACGTCTTTTGTAAAATCCGTAAGATGGACAAACCACTCATTGATTTTCACCATTTGAAACATCATTCTAGCATAATATCAACATTGATAAAATCATTGCCTACTAGAAAACATCATAAACATCATAAAATTCATTAGAGAATATTGTGAACATCATTCATTTAATAATTGTCATAAAATCCACTTGAAAACATCATAAAAGTCATTTCATTTCAAGATCATCACAAACTTTCCCCAAAAAGTATCCAACATATCACACGATCATAATATTAAGTCATGCGCGCGTAGATGGTCAGTTTGAGCCATAGGTACCTTATGACCCCTTCGCCCTAGGCGGCACAATAAACAGCTTGAGCCATAGCCAGCAAATAGGCCCCTTCGCCTGGGCGGTGTTCATTTAGTCAGCTTGAGCCATATAGGCCCCTTCGCCCGTAGACGGAAGATCATAATATGATATACACATTTGGGGGTTTTCATGCATCATAAAATTATATTTCAAATAGAAACTTTTCTCTGAAGAGCACGAATCATCATTTTATATAAGATGCATAACGAACTTTTCTTAAGAAAATATCATCCTTCGGGAAATTTCATTGAAATACATTATCATCATGGACATTGCAAATTCACGTGGAATCAAAGCATAATAATATTCATTTAGGAAGAAATGAGAGAAGAGCTCCACTCACCGGCTAAGTAGCAACATAGTTCTTTTCGTGTTTCATTTCCTTTGAGCATTTATCATTTCCTGTGACATCATATGAAATTTCGCTTACATCTAGTTCCTTCTAGTTTTAGCAATTTATTTTATCACTATATATACTAAATTAGAGGCTCAATAATTGTTAAAGATTAGACTATCATAATAATAACCATTAGTCTTCCATTTTCACTCTTAACTAAACTTTTCCATCAATTTTGTGTACTACTTATTGAATCAAAACTCAATCCAACTCTTCAAGCAAGAATTGAATTCTCTTATTTGGGCAATGCATATTTAAATCTATGTTATACTCAAGGACGGTATCATATGTTTATGAAATTTTCCCGTAAGGTAGAACACTTATATAAGTTCCTCGTAAATAAAATTGAGCTCAAGAAAAATATATTAGCCATATCAAAATATTCATTCACCTCCTATAAATCTGTTCTCGGGTCAGCCCTGACCACCTTCACAAAACATGCCATA
>CAVNYN010289271.1:16118-32446 GCA_963692815.1 Nyctanthes arbor-tristis | reverse complement strand
TTATAGAGTTCTCTGATTTACTTGAGCTTCCAACATTCTTCTTGGTATATTTGCCTTCATGAGAGCACACATATTTGATAAAGGTAATTTCATTTATACGTGTGCGTGACGTCATTGTCGTACGAGTACGAATCCAAAAACCACTTTGTCGACCATAATCTTCATAATAAGCTCTTGCTTCCTTGGGTGTCTTAAACTTCATCCCGACATAAGGGGCATTGCTTATCTGCCCCATCTCGTCATGTTGAATTATTGGTGTAGAAGTATCACTAGTTGCATCCATCTAAATTTCGCCTATCAAGATATAAAGACACATGAAAAAAAGGAGGCATTGAACTATGGTTATAAACTTGTGTTTCTAACAAATTCAAGAGCAATGCATAAAGATAATTTTGATGTCTGAATTTCATATTAAACTGCCCCAAAATGAATCATGGTACATAGTTAATTCAAAAAACATCCAAAGGTATTTCTAATATCAATTTTCACATATTATTATTATTATTATTATTATTTTGATAGGAGGGGAGGGGAGGGGAGAGGAGGGGAGGGATAATAGGGGGGGGGAGGAAAACAAATTATTTTCACATATTATTTTCACATATTATTAGTTAAGAAGAAAACAAAGCAAATTAGTCACTGGCACACAAATGGTTTACTTTGAGTTAATTAAATTTTCACACACTACTAAACATTGAATCCCTTCCTAAACCTACGTAGCAAGAAACAAGTACTGATAAGCCTTTGCTTCCAACAAGGGAAGAATTTTCTAAAGGGCAATTAATCGAATAGTTGGAGGTGCTTGAGAACTTCCATTGTAATAATTATTTTTCCCAGTGTGTTTATGTTAAGCATATGTCCATTTGGTGTCCACCTGCAAGAAGAACCAAAAAGGCCAAACTACCAAATTGAGGGAATAATCTACCCAATTGGAGGATGAGAGCAAGGCATACCTGTAACTCCAATATAATCGAACTTGTCAATCACCACTATCGTGGAAGCGCATGAACTCAATGGATGGCTAACCAGCGTCTTTGTGTTGCATTGATTAGAGATTGGAATTCAATGTTAATGGTAACAGAGATGGGAGATGGAAGAGAACGTTGAGTTGAATAGGGAATTGGGTTGTTTGGATAGGTGGATAGGAGTTCTAATTATTATTGTGAGATAAATTTAGGCCGTTGGATTATTCTAGTCTGACGGAGTAAACTATTTGTCAAAAACATATGTCAAAATGGTTGGTAAGCTGAACCGCCCCATATATATATATATATATATATATATATATATCAATCAACTAAACGCACACACACACATATATATATCTCTCCATACTCTTGAATTTAAGGGTTGTTACGGCTTGAAATCTAAAATCATATATGCTCCCAAAAAATCTTATATAAACGTGCATATTGGAGAGTGGAAACAATGGAAAATCCAGGATCCAAGCAAAAAATAAGAAAAAAATCGGGATTCTAAATCAAAAATGAAAAATGAAGACTAGCGTTTGTCGAAATCACCGGAGAGGTCTGCATTTAGATTTGTGTTCTCATTATCTCATATGTTCTATTCCACAGATCATTTCTTATCTATATTAATTAGAATACATATTTAGATGTTTGCATAAATTTCTGTGACTAGAAAAAGAACCAACTCATAGTTTGATTTCTATTCAAATTTTTTGCTGATTTTTTTCTTAGAAACACGAAAAAAGAATTTATTACTGAGATATTTTGCTCATCTAAGATTTTAATGTGACTTGCGTTGATCAATGAATTTGGTTTGATTTGGTGCCTACATGAATGCATAACAATCTAAAATTGTTAAATCTACGTCATTTGCATATGGTTAAGCATCATTGATATGGAGTAATTTGTTAAGGAAAGTGTAATCCATTGAAATATATAATGACGGGTAAACCTGTTTAGATTTTGTCATTTGTTTTATTAATTCGATTTGACATTATCTCTATTCTAATGTAGGGAAGGACGAAGATAGTATGCTCTTCAATTCTAACGATCCATGAGTGGGTAAAAAATAGCAATCCTCGTGTCGCAACATGACTCGTATTCTTCTTTCTTTTACATATGCAATTATATATTTTGGAGGATGCCAATTCGATAATCCATGGGATGCGATTTACCGGATTTGAATTTTAGCTAGATTGTGTATCTTGGTTAATTTAAAGAACATAAAATCAATGTCACGTTGAATGGTAAATAGTCTAGTGATTTTATATTTTTTCTTTTCCATTTTCCTTTAAGATGATTATACTTGCAGTATTCTATATTTAATTGGAAATGTTCATGTACTAGTGTCAAGTCTTTGTAAAAAAAATCTTGTCATGAATATATCATGTAATATTTTTAGATTGGGTGTTGGAAACCCCAATTTTGGACTGGTTACATTTGTTCATTTTTACTAGATATTGGTAATATAACAATATTTAAATAAATGCCAACGAGGCCTAGCACATTTGATTATGGGCCTACGTTGAGGTACTAAGACCTAGAAGTTTCAGGTTCGATTCCCCTGTATAGGGTATTTTTTATATTTTATTGTAGTGTGTATTCCCACTATATGTGGGTTTGTATTATTGATTTTCTTAGCACTGTGTTTCATAAAGATAAATATCTATGCTCATTTGTACTGTTATGATGCAGATTTGTAATTGCACTTTAAAAAAACAATATTTAAATAAATGAATTCGTATGAAGATTTCTAAATGTGGGTTTGAGAAGCCTGGGTCACAGTAATTTATCCCAACCGAAAACAAGTTGAAAAGACTGTGGAACAAAAATTGAAAAGAAGTTAGACTATAAGTTACATTATATAAATAAAGTTGTATTGATTTTAATGAAAAATATGGATTTCACCTCTTATTTACTCTGATCAACGACCAAACAAATACATGTTTGTCTAACGAAAAATAGAATCATGTTTGAGTTACTAGTAGATATATGATAATCTTTAATTATTTAATTTAATTAATTAGAATTCGAAAGAAAATATAGAATTCGCAATATCTATGATATAAAAATAGAGAAGTGTAACAAAAAAATTTCAAATCTCACGTGAATTCAAAAATGAAAAGAAAATTTGGTCATATAAAAATATTTTCTTCAAATTACTCTCTATTTAGGATTCAAGATGAGTTAGAGATATATACATGATAATGGATATATATTAGATTAATTGGAGGATTTGCAAGTTTTTCAAATTTGAAATAGTGCCAAGATTTAGGGATTAGGATATAAACTAGAATTTAGGATTTAAATGTGTGATAAAAGGAAATTGGAAAAAGTAGGGAAATACATATTTATTTATATTATTCTGAGATATATATATAATAAGAGAAGAGTGGCTTTTCCTCCTCATTTTCTAACTCTGTAAAATTTCTGGCTCCGTAAGATTTATAGCTCTCTAAGATTTCTGATAATATCATTTAATTCTTTTTTTTGTATTTTTTATCTCTTTTTTTTTGGTGGGGGCGGTGTTACTCTAATTTACTAAATGATATTCACATTTCCCTTTATTAGCCCATATCCAAACATCAATCAAGGTATTTTCTTTAGTCAATTATTTTGAATTAGTGATATGTCACTTATGAAATCGAACATGAAATTAATTAAGAGTTCTATTTCAAAAAAACAAATAGTAATCTTTATAATTCTAAAAAACATACATAGTATATCTCTAAACGAATAAATTTATAAAATTTTGTAACCTTATAGTTGTCGATTCTATAATTAATATAAATTGAAACTTTTTGATAATTTTCTATAGAATAAAAATTTCAGTTTATTGTTTTAAATATAGTCTTACTGTATTTGGAGTTGTATTTTATATTTGAGAGATGGACTACATGTTGATACAGTTGTACTGTAATAGTTGTTCAACAAATTTTAAACTTTTTTCTTTTATTGAATGACCTCAATTAATTTTTATTTATATATGCATAATTAACTGGTGCTGTAATTCAAACAAGTGCTACATTAGTTAGGTTTATTACATTTTAGATAGAAAGTCTTGGGTTGGAACACACATGTCCCTCCCCTCCTCTATACCTACTATATCAAAAAAAGAATTAGGGTCTGTTTGTTTTCAATTATAATCATTATGATTATAACAAATGTTTATTTTTTCTGACAGAAAATGGATTTGACAAGAATTCCAGTCAAAAAATCCAAATGACAATGAAACTTGTGAACAAATATTGGCCTGCCACAGGTGCTTTTAGATTAAATATTCAAAGAATGGGGCCCACGCAATTCAAAAAGGGTCTCCTGTCAATTTTCCCAACTTTCAAGGGAGTAATCATGCCAATTATAACATGGAAATATTATAACTAATGCCAAACGAGCCCTTAACTTGTGCAAAAATTGTCATCGATAAAAAAATTTAAATATAATAGAATGGTTATAAAAACTTATCAATGTGTTGGCATAGGATTATAATATGTCACACGACATTATTTTATTGGTTTAACTTTTTTTAAAAAGTCAAAAAATAAAAGTCAAGCCGCAATTGTTTATTTTTTACAAAAACAACTAATAAAATGATGTCACGTTGCAGTTTACAATATAGATTATAATCACGTGCAGTTGTCAAACATTCTGTATGTCTCATAATGTTGATATGACTCAACTAGTTGTATTAATAATTTATATGAAATTTTTGTATAAAAATTCATTGACATTTGTTATTAGAGTAATAATTATATAGAGATATATTTATCTTATATGAATAACTGATATTGGTTCCCCTCCATTCCTTTATATCCAATGTATAAAAACCAAAAATAAAAAAGAGGAATTAACTGGTGCAAAAGGTGTTACCAACAAATAAATCAAAATATGATAGAATGGTTATAAAAATTTATGTCTCACAATGTTATATGACTTAACTGGCTGTATTAATAATTTATTAAATTTTTGTATAAAAATTAATTAACATTTGTTATTAGAGTAATTCTAGGTAGATATGTTTATATGAGATGAATAACTGATTTTTGTTAGTTAGCAAATATGAATTGATTGTTTATATGCAAGTGGTGAACTTGAAGGCCCACAATTATCCAATATATGGTTGACAACTAAGCATGTCACTTTTCCATACCAGATAAATATATCTTCTTAGAATTACTACAGTTATTATTACTTTTAAATCTCGTGCAATACACGGATGAAAATTCTAGTTTGTATAAATGATATTATATATGAAAAAAACAAGATTTTGGAAATTTTAAAAATTCCACCTGATTTTTGAAATTGAAACGTAAAAGTATGGTTTGGGGTAATTTCCTCTTTCCTCTTCATAATATGGTCTGGGCCTGTTTGGTCTGGGCCATCCATTGGTCATTCTTTGCGCTCATTTGGAGAAGAAAATCTCAAATCGATCAAAACAAACAATTCTTTGTCGATTTCATTTTCCCCTTTTTATGGGAACTTCCAATTCACTTTAATGAAACATTCCAACAACATAAATATAAAAACAACATATCTAAAGAGAAATAAAATGTTAGAGGGGCAAACACCCATGTCTTCGACATGCTTTCTATAAATTTTGGTTCCTTGGAAGCATTTTTCTCACGAGATATGCTATTAGAAGACTTGCCTTCCTCTATTCGAATGGTCACTCCATCGTTCTCTTTTTTAAGCCTTTGGGTTCATTTTGAATGTTTCGAGAAGTATTGGATTTGCATGTTCTCGATCACTAAGATTATATTTTGAGTTTACGTTGCGCTTTGATTGGAAGATGAATCAATAGTTTCTTAACCTCATGAAAGTACCTTGACAACATCCATTCCTACGAACTTAACAATCCTTTGCAAATTTTTCATTTTACCCTCAAAAAAAAATTCTTGTAATCCAGAGGATTAATTAAGAGCTCACTAATCACACATATCACTCAATCTTCCTCAATAATAATATCTTATTTTATTCTCATATATATATATATATCTGTGTGTGTATTTTGGATCCATCAAATGCCAACCAGGATTTCCAATTCAAAATAAATAAACAATACTATTACTCAATTTGATCATACCAAAATAACATTTAACGGATTTACTTATTCTGATATTCTCTTATCATACTGGATGAAATGGCAAGTAATGATTATCGATTTATTTCTAATTATTCATTTACCGTATGAAATATGCCATGAATTTACCATTTTCTTTCATGACAAGAGAGGCATCATTATAGTAGTATTAATTAATTAATTAATTAATTAATTAATTAATAATACCTCTATCCCCCTGAGAGTTCAATTTTGCTTTTTCACCGGCCGCTAGATATAATCCACTTTTCTTTTAAAAATATGGTTGGAATATTAGGTTTTTTTTTTAAGTCACCAATGAGACCTTAGCTCATTTAGTTAAGGGGCTGAGGTTGAGGCCCTGAGACCTAGAGGCCCCAGGTTCGATTCCCTCATTAAGAGGTTTGTCTAAATTTTCTATATAGTTTGTTGTCTCCTGTATAGGAGTTTGTATGATTGATTTCTTGTAGTCCCCTGCATAAGGGGTTTGTATTGTTGATTTCTGTGTGCCGTGTTTTAGAAGAATATATGTCTATATGCACTTACAATGCGATGATGCGTATTGTAATTGTACTTTAAGAAAATATTAGTTTTCTTTTATACACATATTTAATATACATTATAATCAATAAAATAATAATATAATAATATTTAAAGTAGGATATTTCATCCGTAAAAAAGACAGAATATTTCATAAATGAAAGGATATATTAAGAAAATCATATTAAATTTTACTTTTTCCAAAACTATTAATTGCACCTTTTTTTAATATTTGTGAAATTTGAAATTGAACTATATTTGTGGATGGATGTATAGTAATTAATTCCCAAAAGAATATTTGTTATGTGTAAAACCTACTCACCTCAACATGTGTTTAATTCAAGTTCTAACTACAATTATATTTATGTTTTTTTTTTAAATGATTCAATGCCAAATGTATGGTACTATAGAATAATGTTATGTAGCATCAGTGTGTGCTTTGCACCAGTTTAGGTGGCATTCAATGTGTTATTAAATGATAAGTGGAATTAAATAAATAAATGATCCACTTAATTCAATTTTTCATTTAGTGCCACATTAATATGGTGTCAAATACTAGTGGTGCTAAATAGTATTACTCGGTACTATATGACAATGTGGTTTGCATTTAGAACACACTATATAATTATTATAGTTTCTCATATGGTATTTTCTCATGTACACTGTATGACAGTATCATGTATATATATATATATATCTGGATCTTCTAACTACCTCATTTACATTTAGTACAAAATTTAATATTACCTAGATCACAATGACCATAAAGAAGGAAAGACAAATCCCAAACCAATTGAGAAAGGAATCTTGTAAGAAGCCACCTTTGAATGCCACTCCTTTTCCTAATTCCAACGCCTTCTTTTCAAACTTGTGGTTTTGGCCTTTTCAAAAAGCAAACAAGGATTTGAATGGCCAGCATATAATTATTGAATAGTAGTATATGGTATATTTTTTTACTTTATTTCAAAGATTTTGGCCAATCATTTAAATCTCTAAATTTTCGAGATTTTATGGGATTCGAGAGACCCCACATCACCAACTTGTCTAAATCATTGTGCCCATTACCACTAAAAGCTACCTTAATTATGAATCCTATCATCCCTCCATTATCTTTGGCATGCCATTCTTTTTTGAGTATGTTATCAAAGTTTTAGCATGGGCTATATGAATAGTTTAATAAAGATTTTATTATTAATACGAGAGTACCATCAATCAATATAAGTTGAAAGTAAATGTAATGAATTGGAGATAATAATTGTGATGGAGAGTGGAGACTCAAATTTATAGATGATATTATGTGTGTGTGAATGTCAACAGACTTACTCGTTAAAGAATATATGTTTACATATAGTTATTGTCATTGTTTCACACATCTTCTTATGATACACAATTGACTTGCCTTTCAATGAAATGTATGGTCGTTGTACATATGTACAACTGCACATCTACCTTTCGCTTAGTCCAAGAGATCAGGCGACGAAGAGTGACAAAAGAAATATGTAACTAGTGGTTCTTTGAAACGACCAGGGTTTCTTAATTTTTACAATTGCACATGTTGTTTCTTTAGAAAATTTGTTTCTATACCCCATGTGTCTAACATATCACCATTTAAATGTGGAAGTAGATTAACAAGTTCAAATTTGCTAACAATTAATCTTGACAAACTCAAAAATCAGTAATAAGTAACATTTTCAATTCTCCAACAATTAGATCTCTTCTAAATTAAATTTGTTGTTGAAATTTGTACACGTAATATTTTGAATGTAATATCTTTTTACACTGTCAAAATTTGTCCTAAATGGTATTTTATTTTGGTCCGATAGACCAGGGAGTGTCCGATATTCCATTGTTAGTCCTTTCATCTTTGCGTGGCTGCTTCTGCATAAGCGCAATAAACATGGACTTGTCACTCTTCTTTTTCTCCTCTCTCCAATTTTGCATCCCACCTCTATTTTTCTGAGTATTATTTTCTGACTATTATTCGGATTTTCCTCACATTGGATAATAATATGTGATGGACCTAATGACGCTTCGTCACTTTTTGACCTTCTTAGAGTGGAGATTAGAGTGTTTCGTGTTAATAAGTTATGGCCAATGTGCAATCAAGCTGTCATCTTTCGATCAAACCCCTGATATTTAGTGTTATTACAACACGAGATAGATAATATGATATATAATATTAATATACTAACTACTTATGTGATTTACGTGTGCTGTAATACACTCACAGTTATTAATATTACGATGCATTAGCGTATGATGATTCAATCCTAAAAAAGGAGTCTGGCTTCATACTTATACTACATATCTAAATCTTAGTATAATATTAGGAAATTTTCTAAGAAGATAGATAAAGCTCCTTAAAAATGAGTCTTACCCTAATATGGTATGAATCTAACAAAATAAACCTCACATTTTGTGAGGCTACTTTCATTAAATCTGTGATATGTGAAGGGTAAAGCTTCTTATCTAATTTTGTAGACGGACTTTAATGTTAGAAACTCATTTTCCCACAAATAAGATGTTATATCTCGTAGTTTTTAGTAGAATTTCATCAACAACGATTACCACACAGGACCATGACGATCTCTGTACGTAATGTTTGTAGTCATATTTTGGGGATATATTCTAAAGTCTTTGGTTGGTTCTAGAACAATTTCATATAAATACACGTAGGGGTACGTGTGCCTTTAGTCATGACGTATGGTATTGATAAAGCTGTAAAATGAGATTGGAAAGACGTTATACAAATAGGAGTCTCTATATTGTGAAAAGATGTGTAAACTAAAGAAGGAACAATAGTGGGTCCCATCCGACCGTTGGGGTCCACCAATAAATGTGCTCCCCATCGTTTATGACTTGTTGCCTGTCGCAGACAATTACTCTTCAGTCTTCACTGCTCTACCAATTCATTGCCCCCGCCTCTGCCCCCCCGCCCCCCCTCAACATTTTCGTCTGAATTTTCAGTTTTAGTCCCCAAATTTTGTAATACTTGTACTTCTTTCGTCATGTTTTTATAATTTTATTTATTGACATTAAAATTTTTTATACAATCGTGTACATGGTTCCATTGAAGATTTACGCCCAGTATTGGAAAATATATTTACAACACACTATAATTACATCTAATGTTCCTCTAAGAACATTATTATTCTTAAAAGTTTGACATTTTTCAAGTCTAGTTCTTTTAATGAAAGACTTTGTCATTTACTAGTTATTACTCGTATTATTTATTTATTTTTGGAGACATGCACCGCATCCTACCAACATGTCAGGTGATCTTGCGCCCAAATACATAAATAAATAAATTTGTTTTCAATCTTTCCGTACAACCCGGAATAATTATACGTAAATTATATATACCATTTTAAATGAAAATTTTGAATCAAAATTTAGATTATATATAAAATGTAAACTTTCGGAAAGGTTTAAGATGGAAATATGATCCAAAAACTAAAATACATCTAATAGCAATTAGATGTCATGTACTATTAATGCAATTAAAATGTGTTGTGTCTACAGAAAATGTGATATTAAATTGGTGTGATATTAGACATTGCAAGCTTCTTTTGGAGCTACATAAGCCGAAGTTGCTGGTACAAGAGGGACTATCCTTTGGGGGGTTTGGAGGTTGGAGTTCCAATATGTTGTATTTGAGGTCAATGCTAAGATAGTGGTGGACTATTTCAAGGCTGAAAGGGAAGACTACTCAAATATGGGAGCTTCGATACGAGATTGCAAGTTCCTTCTTGATCAAAATGGGAGTTTCATTATATCTTTTTGCCAAGAGAAGAACAAATTAGCTGACTCATGAACTAGCTAGGTCTTCTATTCTTAATGCTTGTCTTACTATATGAGGACTGTGTTTGATATTTTAAAAGCTCTAAATAAATTTTGCATTATGGGCTCTCACACATCACAATATATAATACTAAAATTACATATATAACGAATGCCATATATTTATTCGTTTTTTGCAATAAAATCATTAAAGAAATTATTATGTTGAAATTATATTTAGAACTAAAACTATTACAGAAATTATATCTAATGAATATCAAATATTAGTTCATATTTCGAGAGCCTTAAACAGTAGCTAGAAGCTCTAGTTTTAGGCACGCTAGTGATTGTATGGAACAAGGCTCCTTCATTCCTTGTAGCCTCCCTCTTGTATGATTTTGACCATATCTGATTGAATGTATGATGTTGATCATATGAATAAGCAATAATATATTTTTCTTTAAAAAAAATTATAAAACTTGAATAAGCAAGTAAATAAATATAATCAAAGAAAAATTGTTCCTAAACAGTAGCTAAAAGCTTTAGCTTCAGGCACGCTAGTGATTGTATGGAACAAGGCTCCTTCATTCCTTGTAGCCTCCCTCTTGTATGATATTGACCATATATGATTGGATGTATGATGTTGATCATATGAATCAACAATAATATATATTTTTTTAAAAAAAAATTAGGGTTAATTACACATAACATCCCCAACCTTTCAACATTTTATCGGTTACTCCTAACCTTTAATTTTCCATTTTTACGTCCCCAACCTTTAGTGAAATCTCATTTTTCGTCCCTGAAAATGGAAAACACCTATTTCGTCCGTTAATGACGGGAATATTTTAGGTAAAATGAAAAAAATAAATATTTTAACATATTTTAATTAAAAATTAAAAAAAAAAAAGAAAAATAATGGGAAGGGGAGCAAATTGGAGGGGGGGCTCTCACCCAAGCTGGAATTTGGTTGGGTGGGAGCCCCCCCCCAATTTGCTACTAGAATGGCAGCCATTCCGGCAACAAAGGGGGTAGGGAGTCCCCCTCCCACCATTTTTCTTTTCTTTTCTTTTTTTTTTTTAAATTTTTTAATTAAAATATGTTAATTTTTTTGTTTTACCTAAAATACCTCCGTTATTAACGGACGAAATAGACGTTTTCCGTCTCTAGGGATGAAAAATGAGATTTCACTTAAGGTTGGAGACGTGAAAATTGAAAATTAAAAATTAGGGACGTAATCGATAAAATATTGAAAGGTTGGGGACGTTAAGTGTAATTGACCCAAAAAATTATAAAACTTGAATAAGCAAGTAAATAAATATAATCAAAGAAAAATTGTTCTTCTTTACAACGCGATCACCCTTATTAAAAATCATTATTGAATTTCACAAAATATTTTGTTTAAATTATTGCATTGTATGATAAAAAAATGTTAAATGGACACTGATTAATCACAAGCAAAAAGTTTTAAAATTCCACCATTTAAAACTAATTTATCTATCTAGATGAAATTGGAAAAGTAAATAATAAATAAGCTAGTAATTACTCGTGAAATAAAAAATTGAACACGTGAGAGGAGGGTAACTATTGTTTTGGATGTCAATTTGATGATTACTTGACTACAAAATTAGTAAATATAACTTATAAACTATCTTAAACAAGTTTTTTAAGTGGACAACCACATGAAACTTGACTAACACTTTTTAAATGATTTATTACTTAGTAGAGACGATTTTGGGAAAATAAAACGTTAGAAGCTATTACGTCAATAGATGAAAGTTGAGACTAAAGAGTACAAAAGGGGTGCAAACGTTGAGGACATCAATTACAATTTTCTCCAATAAGAGACAATTAGCTTCTAGCAAAAAGACAATCGTTGAATGATAGTAAAGAAGTGTGAGGATATTTTTGTCCTTTAAGCTCCTAAAGTCACCAAATGCCGTGGCAATAGTCTCTTTCGGTGTGTCCATACCCTTTTTAATCTCTTTCGTTATTCTTCCCTGCTTTTCCAGCAGTCATTACATACACACTGTAACTCATGACTAAAGTGCCATTCTCCCACCCCCAAGAAGCACACAACCATAAAGCAAAAGCCACCCCCTTACCCTACCCACCCCGCCCCAACCGCACACAACCATTCACAATTCTGTACTATCTGTCAATTGTATTTACATTCTGCAAATTGTTCCAAACTAATGCTAATCCCCTTTCAGGCTGCATTCTTTGTACACAGAAAATCAAGAAAATTGTAATCTTTAAACCATTTTATGGCTCCTCCAGCTAATTTCAACAATTTTTCGTCATTTTCCCTTTTGGGTTTGTGATAGTTAGCCATCATTTTGTGTCAAACAGAAGAATGTTGCAGGGATTGTTATGAACCCAGATCCGAATTCAGTTAAGTTGCTTAAAGATACTGGTTTTTCGCAGCTTTAAACTGAATGCTACAATTTTGCAGCCACTATTGTTCTGCCGCTTCTGCTGCTGCTGCGTTCCTTCTCATTTTTTCCATTGGTAATGATTTGTTCCCTTTGATATTCTCCTTCCCTTGTGTTTTTTCTTGGTTTTGTTCAATGTGTTTGCGTGGAATCTAAGTAAAGTTGATTGTCTCTTTCTTTGTTTGTTGTTTTCTTTTATTTCTTATATATAAATTAATTTATATATATAATGTAAGTACACGTCTTCTTGCGTATTTACATGTTTTCAATTAAGTACGCGAGGAAATGAATCATTTTACTTTACCTGATTGTTTATTTGACATATATCCATTTAGTTTTAGTTAATTCTTCTTGACAAGAGAAAGGAAGAAAAAAATCGATGTTCTGAGACTTTATAGGATTTTATGGCTTGATCTGGTGAGTTCTTTTGAGGATGTTATGATTTCAGTGCTTTGTATGGTAGATTATCTCTGTTGTGGAGGTGAAACAGTTGGTATTGAACTTGATTCAAGCGAGTTTAATCAGATTTGATTGCTGATGTTAGTTCCCATTTTTTGCTACAGAGTTGTCTAATAGAGACTAGAGAGGGACACTTGTGATGATATTTGGTGATCAGCAATGGAAAGGGTTGTCAAGTCAAAACCTCTTCCCAAAGAGCTGCCTATTATGAGTATGGTGACAAATACTAAGCCTAGTTTGTTTAGAGAAGATAGGAATTCATCTACTGTACGCAACTTGAAAGATTTGGACTCGGCTGCGCTTGTGCAAAGATGGAGAGGGAAGAACTCTTTGAAGGATGATGAAGAACTCATTCCAGGCACGCTTTCATTTAAAGTGAGCCGTGATTCGTTTGAGGAAAGTGGCTCCACTTCATTCCATGGGGTGAGTCATCCCCCCGAACCCATTGATATGGACCTGATGAGACCGTTCTACGTTCCAGTTGGTCAGAGCAACGGGAGTGGGAAATCTTTATCTAAAAGCATGTCTATAAAGGGTCCAATTTTGGAAGATCTTTCAATCCGTGTACCAAATATCAAGCGAAGCCCATCAGCACTTTCACCTGCAGAGAGCTTGGTTGAAGAGCCTAACAGCATATCCATGGCATTTTCGGTTCCTCGTCCATCAGAAAATAATGAAGGAAGTCTAAAGTTGGACTCCGAGGAGAAAGAATGTATATGGGATTCTTCACTACCTCCAAGCCCCCACAGTAGTATTGATTGTACCGGTGTCTTAACACCCATGAGCATTGTCAATAGCTGCACTAGCACATATCGGAGTGATGGGCTAATGAGTGACGGCATGCTTAGTGTGGATAGAAACTACGAAAGTACAAAAGGTAGCATTCCGGGGGACTCGCTTGAGAGTACAAAAACTAGCCTTAGCCGAGCAAGTGATAGCAGTGGTCTTAGTGATGACAGTAACTGGAGTAATATAACTGGCAGTGCAAATAAGCCTCATAAAGGCAATGACCCTCGATGGAAGGCCATTCTTGCAATTCGAATACGTGATGGTATTTTAGGCATGAGCCATTTCAAGTTGCACAGAAGACTTGGTTGTGGGGATATTGGAAGTGTGTATCTCTCAGAGTTGACTGGAACTCGGTGTTTCTTTGCAATGAAAATAATGGACAAGGAATCTCTTGCGAGCAGAAACAAATTGACAAGGGCTCAGACTGAAAGAGAAATCCTGCAGCTTCTAGACCATCCATTCTTGCCCACATTGTACACTCATTTTGAAACTGACAGATTCTCATGCTTGGTCATGGAATATTGTCCTGGAGGTGATCTGCATACCCTGAGGCAACGGCAACCAGGGAAACATTTCTCTGAGTATGCTGCACGGTGAGTTTTGTGATTCTCTCTCTCCACTGGTATGCACATTCTTCTTCCTGTGACGGAATTGTGTGCCTATCATTCTTCAATCTAATTTTAGCAGCTGGCAATATGATCCATTTGTGATCATTTCCATTTTAACCGAGAGTAAATCATCCAAATTGCAAATTTCAATGCGTCATTTGTGATCATTTCCATTTTAAGCAAGAGTCAGTCCTTCAAATTTGTGATCATTTCCATTTTAAGCAATTGTTTACTCTCTGAAGCATACAAGCACGCCCGTTTCTCTTTATCTGTCACATTAAGACTTCTATGGCGCAAGTATCTGAAGTTCTGAACTATTTGGGTATCTTAGGTCAAACTTATAAAGTCGCATGACTGGGTTACCGCGTATCCAAGAATCTGTTAGCTTACCTTCTCCGCCCACTCCACTTAAAATTTGATAGAGAGAGTAATGGTTTGTTCCAGGATAAATTAGTCGCAGACTGACAAGTTAGTTTCTTGCACGAAAGTACTTTTAAGATTTAACTCTATGATCTTTAACTTGTGAGGATTTGCAATTTTCTGATGTAAGCCTATGTTCTCATGGAATATTATCAGCAAGCTAATTGCTGATTTTAATTAACTCATTCTTACCGACTCTGACTGAAGTTAATTTTGCACGTTTTCTGCTGTAAGTTTTAGGAATGGATGCCAAGCATCCATGGAGTTGCATGCAAGAAATTTTGATCTATTTGTTTTTTAGAAGGGTAAACCTCCCGGCTCCCACTTCAGGCGGGTTATATTTCTGTTTGGCTTGAAAATACTTGTTATATTATGACTGTCATAATCAGCGAGCAATATGCTTAAGCAACGGTGTTGCTGGATCCTCACTTAACTTTGAGGACCTCTGCTCTGTTTTAACTTTCTCCATGTTTTGTACCTCTTGGATCTATGTTCGCATGTGACGAAGGTAAATAACCTTTGGTTTTCACAATGCAGGTTTTATGCAGCTGAGGTTTTATTGGCACTCGAGTATCTTCATATGTTAGGAGTTGTGTACAGGGACCTGAAACCAGAAAATGTTCTGGTTCGAGATGATGGCCACATTATGCTCTCTGACTTTGATCTTTCACTGAGATGTGCAGTTTCGCCAACCCTAATAAGAACTTCTGACTCTGATCCTTCTAAGCGGGGAGCTGCATTCTGTGTGCAGCCTGCGTGTATTGAGCCCACATCAGCGTGTATCCAGCCATCATGTTTTCTTCCTCGAATTTTTGGTCAAAAGGGTAAGAAAAATAGTCCAGGAAAACCAAGAGTAGAGCTTGGTCTACATTCAGGCATGCTGCCCGAGCTAGTTGCAGAACCTACTTCAGCAAGATCCATGTCATTTGTTGGTACCCATGAATACCTAGCTCCTGAAATCATCAAGGCAGAAGGCCATGGAAGTGCAGTGGATTGGTGGACATTTGGTATTTTCTTGCACGAACTACTCTATGGTAAAACCCCGTTTAAGGGATCGGGGAATCGAGCAACCCTTTTCAATGTAGTTGGGCAACAGCTTAAATTTCCTGACTCACCCGCAACCAGTTATGCCAGCCGGGATCTTATCCGTGGACTACTTGTTAAAGATCCACAACACCGGCTTGGGGTGAAGAGAGGTGCAACTGAGTTAAAGCAGCACCCATTCTTTGAGGGTGTTAATTGGGCTCTGATA
>CAVNYN010289271.1:0-16098 GCA_963692815.1 Nyctanthes arbor-tristis | reverse complement strand
ATAATATCTAAATTAGGAATATATAAACAATGGTGGATATACAATAAATTAAATTAAGAATATCTAAACAAAATTACGTCAATTGGAAAATACTTCCACTTGGTTATGATAGTGACTTGCAACAACATATGTATTCAAAAGGTATATATCGTACTGTACTGTATTGTATGCACAATTTTAAAGTCAATGTAACTAGAGCTTAAAAAAAAAAAAAAACTATTTGATTTGATAATTTTTTTTTTTTTTTTTGGAAAAAGGAATTTTATTCATTAATAGAATCAGTATAAAGTACATCATCAATAATCATGGGAGGCAGATTATAACATATACTATGATCTTACATAGAACCAGCCACCCGTGCAAGCGCGTGGACTACTTGGTTCACAGATCGTCTAATAGAACCAAACTTGATGCCATCGAGTTCCAACAGTAAAGATCTACAATCATCAAAGATCAAGCCAAAAGGGGAAATATCGAGAGTATCATAGCAAAAGGCTTGATAAACCACTGGTGCATCTATTTCCACTTTAACTTGGCCATTGTTCATGCTCTTAATTCAATTTAAAGCCTCACGGACGCCTAGGAATGACAACAGGATAGGTATTACCTAATACCCATGAGTCCCCGGCCCGAACGGGGCAGGTAATACCCGCCCTGTTAATTATGAGGGCGGGTATACTCTTCATGTAATTATCCTTGGTGATACAACATGCCTCAGAAGAGACTTCCATATCTTAACAACTTCGGTGATTTATTGAAGAACTTAAGGTCATACTGGTTCACCTGCCTGCTTGCAGGGACATAGTTTTAACCAAAATGGCACAGGGCATTTTGTCAATAGACAGCGGTCTCAGTTTATTGGGTATCTACAATATCTAATCCATGAAGCTAATGAATGGTTGGCCTCCAAGTCCAGCACAATTTACCATAGGTCAGTACTGTTTGGTCTTTTGAATATTATATGAATACAATCAAGTAATGTATGGAATTTAGATCTTCGAGCTTTAATATATATTTCACCCTTGACTTTGGTAATATAATTTCATGTATCTATAGATTTTCAGCAAATCTCAATGTAACTATATTCAATTAGTGTGTTATTACTCAAAATTATGAAAATCATCACGTCCTTCAAACATTATTTATGAACATTGCCCTCGAATTTGTAACAGGGATCGTGCAAAGCCCGATTGGCCACTAGTTTCAATGAAAATTGAAAACACAGCACATGAACATGGGCAAGTGTTGATGGTCCTATTATATTGAATGATCAAGAAAAATGGGCCATTTCCACATTACCAAAATAAAAGTTGATAAAGTATTTGGGGAATCAAGGGAACAAACTGGCCTAGAAACAGAGGTATTCAGAAACACCCTATTCTAGTTCTTATTCCAACGTTGAAATCTCAGCACAAACAAGTGTTCCACAGTTGGAATTTACTCACTAGAAACCAAAAATAAAAAAAAAATGAAAAAAATTCAGACATGCAACAAGCCTGAAAATAACGAAGCTTCTTAAAGTTATCAACATCAACAAACCAAAGAACGGCAGAAATAACATAAGTAAAATTAGAAATCTACCGATATTTTCAAACCAAGAGCCGAAGGGAGTTGAAAGAATTTCTTACCGCTGTTTGCTCGACGTCCTACTTACTACCTCGTCGGAAATATTCGACAACTATATCTCTTTGCTGGGCGTCCTTTGAAAATCAAGTCCCAGCCGACGTCCTCCAAAAAATCGATTGTCGGCTCGACGAATTTGGGGCCTAGGGTTATGAGACGTCGAACCGAAAGGATATAATCAAGAGCTAGCCGGATTTGGTTATATATTGAGGAAATTGGAATTGGGGCTTAGGGTTTTGACGTATATTTGAATCGCCTCTTCAAAGGATTTTTGCCAAGGTTTTGTGTTCACTGTGTTATCATCCACCAATGCTCTTTTGTTTTTTAGTTTTTTTCCCCAATAGATTTCTTGGGTTGTAAATTTTAAAAATCATCATTTATCTTAACTTTTGACAACTTATCATAGCCCATGGTTTAACATTTTGTTTCTATTTCTTAAATGTCTTACACTAATTCTTTGTAAGATCATTTACCTAATGTACTTCCCAACTTCGTACCTTCACTTTAACGCCCAAAGAAGAGTTAACTAAAATACCATAAAGCCATCAACTCTTTTTTTTTTTTTTTTTGTAGTCAACAAGTATAAACTTTGCTTTAGAAAGCTATGCTAAGATACATATAATTCTTTTTAAATGATTACTTACTTGCAAGTCGACCGGAGGAAGTCTCACACGAGCAAGATATGCATGTAGTATCCCCCTCTTCCGATCTCTGATACCACTCTTATTACGCCCCACGTTATTCCAAGGATTTTGATATTTTATTTAATCTAAATATCGAAAGCGTCTTAAATTCAAACTTCAACTCTTGATTTAGCGAGAGACGAGACTTGTCAATCAATTACGTTTTATTCCTTATACGAGATAGTGTTGAAGAAAATTTGTTTATATACTTAAGCTAAATTAATCTATATCATGAGAATCACTCTTTATGTTCAATATATATGAAAGAACAAGACATACACAAAATAAAAGCAATTTTATATAGTGTATGACCTAACACAAGCTTGGGAAATCTTTACATGTGAAAATGAGACTCCCAATCTTTTTGCAAAAGCTTTCTTTATATTGAAACCATACAAATCAAGTTTTATTTAGTTATTTAAATCTCCCAACATATACTTGTCTTATTTTTACCATTACCTCTTTAAAAATTATTTTATTAAATAAGAAATATAGGTCTATCCCTCATAATCTTATCATAGTGTAAAAGATGGAGAGTGCAGGTACAAAAGATCTCAAACTCATACATGGTTCCCAAGTATATTACAAATATTGGTTCATCTTCATAATATGCCCAAGCATCTGCCTCGACCACATGCATAATATTCCTCCCGTCGTGAGATAACCTCCACTCCTCGGCTTGCCTCTCATGTATCCTTCGATTGATCATCTACAAAATGTTAAATACATACAAAGTGAGTATAAAATACCCCGTGGGTAATACATTGTTTTCGTTTGCCATATTGTCATAAAAATCATTCAATATTACAATTTTAAGAAATATAATGATGCACAAACCTTTTTAATGCACTATAAGGTCCCAAATATTAGAAGTTCCTACTTCTCATGGCGTCTTATTGCCTTTCAAATACCAATATAGTAATGGCAATGCAATAGATTCATAGCAAACTTCCGGTTAGCAATTTCCATGCTACTCATCCTATCTTGGAGTCATAACACGAATCAAATCAAAGAAAACAATACAAAATAGATAGAGGGACTCTAGTAATCTTTACGCAAGAAAACATATCAAAACTTTTCAAAACACATGTCTCTATTTGGAACTTGCTTGAAACCTATGCATGCGAAACGAAACCAAATAAATGAATTACTCACCTTGGCTCTTAGATCTTTAAAGATGAGTGGATGTTAGTGAGTGGCAAAATACCTCCAAATCCTTGGTATATTCAAGCAAAAATAGCTTTTAGAATGTGAGTTCTATATATATATGAAAGAGACCTTGTTTGAAGAGATAAAGAGGGCTTTGAAGGTCTTTTGGGAGTGTTCAAAGCCATGCATAATTTATAGACGAATTTTTCCTAATTGTTTTCTAAAGTCTTTGAGTTCCACCCATGAAAAGGCCCCCACTTGTCTTAGATACTTTGCAATTTCCAATAACAATAAGTCCAATTGTAGGTATAAGAATGTTTCATATTAAATCAAGATGCCAAGTTTGGGTTATAGATTCAATTCATATGGGAAATGCCTATTGGATACAAGTGTCTTTAGATTTTTTTCACTTATTTCTTGATAAACCCCCTTTCTTATTGTACTCTATAATTAAGTTCTTATATTTTCAACTATACTAGTGAGACACTGCATTTTTACTTTAAGCATTCCTCGGTCCCAAAATTTACTACCCGATTGAGCTTAGTTGTTCTCTTAGCAATTCTCTGTAACTGATGGAGTAATTGACATAAATTCGAGTAATCCTTTTATTTTCGTCAAACAAACAAAATGTCTTCAAATTCTTATAAAATGTCTCGACTAGTCATCCAATTATAAGATTTATTCACCGATTGTTTATAGTTGAGTGTTAGAACTAACTATTATTCTGAAGGTGCCACTATTAAAATAGAGAAATTACACAGAGTGTTACAATGGGACTTAAAATCGCCTCTAATATGATTTGGAAGGGAGTAGTGAATTGCTAACGGCACGTCATATCACCGTTTAGTATTGCAATGGCACCATATAAATGGTGCCTAAAATTTTCTACCAAATGTGGCCTTTCTTTTGGGGTTTTACCTCTCAAATTCACCAAAAAAATAGGTTTTTACCTCTTCACACTATTTGACTTGGTAAGGAAAAATCCAAAATTAAGCCCTTTCCCCCTCCCAAACCTTACAATCACCGCAGCTACAATGTGTGACCGAATATTGGGATGATATGATAGAAGATATAGAAACTTGAACAAGCTTTTGATTTGTAGCATCTCTAACGCTTGAATGTAGATTGAGATGGCATGGTGGAACTTGAAAGAGATGATGAAAAAAGAGCTAGAAAGTAAAGAAAAAGATAGTAACGGAAATAGATCAAATAAATGTGGGATAGAGAGTGTGTTCAATACTAATAAAATACTAAAAAGTTTTTGAGAGAGTGACTGTTGTCACTCTTTGTGGCTGATGTGGCCAGCCACGTCAGCAGGAGTAGTCCCCCTTGAATGCCACGCTGGCAATTTCCGTTCCCTCCAATGGTCAGATATTTACCCTAAGTCCAAGTAGAGTTATCTCTCTTTAGCCATTATTATTTTCTAGCTAGAGTTGTTTTCCACTGACCATTGTGAAAACTTCTATCTCAGGAGGTGAAAGTTTATTTGTATATTTTTATTCTATATAGGTAATATTGACAAACAGGTCATCTCGTCTCATGGCTATATATAACCCCACCTCTCATTTGATAATGGTCAATGGTGGAGCCAGGCGCCAGTAGAGAGATGGGCCAAGTAGGTGAGCCGTATAGTAACTAAACCCTTTATGTATAATTTTTTTTTTACAAGAGAAAAAAATTTCCAATTTCGGGGGCCTAGGTCCACCATTGCCTCCAGCCTCCGCTATTGATAATGGTAAGAAATCAACTCCAAATACTTATAAAGTGTTTGGCAACTCCTTCAAAATATAATCTAGATTATAATTTACCACACAGTATCATTTCATTGGTTTCACTTTTTTTAAAAAGTCAAAAAGTAAAAGTCAAGTCACAATTTTTTACTTTTTATAAAAAAATAACCAATAAAATGATATTACATATTAAATTATAATCCAACAAATAATCTAAATTCCAACCAAACACTTTGTTAGTTTCAACAAATAGAACCTTCCACATGCATTCATATATTTTTGCTCACTAACTTGATTGTCGGAGGATGTATGCTGGCAGTGACCGAGCTAGACGTTATTGGAAGAATAGGCTGAAAGGTTGAGTGGTATAGTACACACAACTAAATTACTCTTTATATAATTTTTTTAAAAGGCAAAAAAAAATTCTAATTTGGGTGGAGCTAGACCCTCCATGGCCCTTCTATCCACACCAGTAGCTGACCATACTAGTTGTATTGTCTAACAATTTGTCACTATTGTACATAGGGGTGGGCGTCAAATCCGGTAAACCAAACCAAACCAGTTCGAACATGTTTGGTTCGATTTTTGGGTTTCGTAGGTTGGGTTACGGTTTGGAGGCAAGCGAATCGAGCCAGTCCAGTTCGGTCTTCTGGCCAAACCCGATTGAAACTGAACCAGACATACCAAGTTCGATTTAACCAAATTACCTTTTTTTTTTCTTTGAACCTCGTTTCAAAATCTAAACACTCAAGTTTTAAACTACAATTCAGATTTCCCTTACAATTTCAAATTTCAAAATATACTCTCTCTCTCTCTCTTACTTATAAGATTTCAGAATTCAGCAGTAGGCTCTATAAGATTTCCAAATACTTTAGATTTTCAGAATCTGCCCACTGCTCCGCTGCTACTGCTACTCCGAGGCGTGACGCTCCGACGCCTCCTCCACTGCTTCTCTCTCTAGTCCAAAAACCTAAGCCTAAATGTCATATATTATAATCTAAAATAGGGCCTGATATTGGGCCTAAGAAACTAGAGCCAAATTTTAAGTTAAAAAAGGGGGACTTTACAAATCTTCCTCACAATTGTGATGAGATTTGAAAATTACGTTTAACATAAAGGGTCACAAATCTCGGAGTAAAATTACAGCACAAAAGCTATACATTTTTTGGAAATGGACCAATGACTTTGTTGGGCACAAATCATGGTGGTGGACGAATTAATTTGTGTCCATTTGGTTGGTCCACATAATAATAATCTATATATTAATAAGAAGAAAAGTTTGTCTGGCATTTGTCTGGCATAATTTTTCTCGTTAATGGTCTGACTTTATAAAGATTTTGATGATTTTACTAATAATATCATCTGTGAAATTATGTATTTTTAATTTTTTTCTAAATTATCTTCTTCACTACATCTTCCTTATCTTTTCCTCTTTGAAATTCATGGTGATCCACTCTGTCTTCTAATTTCTATAGAAATATTGTAATAAAAATTTAAATTTTTTTAAGCATGCCTCAAAAATTTTTGAATTAAATCTTTAAAAAAAAAACAAATTATCGAATTAACCTACTTTACATATTTTAAATATATGAAAAGTTAAATTTGACAGACTATGGTTTGATTGGTTTTTTTTTTTTTTTGGGGGGGGAGTAAGTATAATTACATAAATTGTACATTGTCATTTCGTGGAAGTTAATTAATTATACTTATATTATATTTTGTTGAAATTTAACAGAAAATTGATTGCTAATTCTATATTATCATTTTTTAAAGTATAGTTGTTTTAATATTTATTTTTTATTATAAATAATTAGAAATACGATCAGAATAAAACTTTCTTCCTTCAATAAACCGAAAAAAATTTCAAGTTTAGCATTATACTAGGAAAATAATTTCAAGTTTAGCATTATACTAGGAAAATGATTGGGAAGTCATCTTTCTTTTCTGCCCTAAATTTTTTTAATTTCTGTTGTTATACCTGTGCAACGCACGATATGAAAAATTTAGCAATAATAATGATAGACAAATACCTTCAGAATAAAATTTTTTACAAAAATACATTCAAACTTCCTCTATGCAACAATACGGTCGAATTCTTTTGGAAATGTACGGGGTACAGTCAAATGCACTAATCATGCGCAAATGGTGGGGCTCATGCTGTTAACTTTTATTTTTATACAGCTTATGCATGCTCTTAATTTAATTAACACTGTTGTTGGTCAAAAAAAAATTTTTAACATTGTTGTTCTAAATATAAAAAGTTATATTTTATATAAAAAAAAGTTAAATATAAAAAATTTTATATAGAAAAAATTGTATTTAATTAAATACTTATATATTTAAAAGAAGTTTAATTGAAAAGTAACATGCAAAAAATCACATATAAAAAATGTTACATTTAATTAAAAAGTTATATTTTAAAAATCGCATATAAAAAAGTTACATTTAGTTAAAAAAATCACGTATAGAAAAGTTCATGTCATGTCACTATTGAATTAAAAAGTCATATATATATATATAAAGTCACATTTTGTATCACCATTAAATTAAAAAGTCACGTATAGAGAAAGTCACATTTCGTGTCACTATTTAATTAAAAAATCATGTATACAAAAAGTCACATTTCGTGTCACCATTAAATTAAAAGGTCACATATACTAAAAGTCACATTTTGTGTCATCATTGAATTAAAAGTCACATTCCGTGTCACCGTTGAATTAAAAAGTCATAAATACAAAAAGTCACATTTCGTATCACCGTTGAATTAAAAAATCACATATAGAAAAAGGCATATTTTATGTCGTTATGTAACTAAAAGTCACATTTTATATAATTATTGAATTAAAAAGTTGCAAATAGAAAAAATCACATTTATGTTCATATTTAAAAAATTTTATAAGAAAAAATTGCATTTAATTAAAAATTTATATACTTAACATTTAATTGAAAAGTAACATTTGAAAAACCACATTTGGAAAATGTTATTCTATCCATGTGACTTTTTATATGCGTGACTTTTTAATAAAATAGTAACAAACTAATAATATGATTTTTAGAGGACGAAATAAAATAAAGAAGATTACCCTCAGAAGTTACAAGAAATAAGTCGAAGGAAAATAAAAAGAAAACATGTGGAATGGTGACATAACAATATCTCTATGAGGTACCATAACTGAATTGTGTTGTGGATTTTGATGATAAATGTCGTTAATAAGTTTATGGACATTTAGAAGTCAATTGAGGGTTAAACGACGCAAGGATGTGCGCTTGGTTCAAAAGCAAAAAGTGCAAAACTTGAGAGTTGAGAACTTTAGTTAGCATTAAAAGTAAAATTGTTTGGGACCAATTTGCAAGATGAAACAACTTTTAGGAAATGTAGAAAGCGGGTTTAGAAAAATATTCAGTTTATTTGTCACAATAGGAAGCTAGATTTAAAAGTTACAAAACATCTGTATCAAAGAAATTGTAAGAGAAGCTGGGTAAAGGAAACCTAGTTAGATACCATCATATCATATAGGTCTTGACCAGTCAATGTAAACGTCAGTTGAAATTTTTCATGCAAAAAGTAAAATAAGCATTACATACTTGAGCATGTAACTTGAACAACATTTGTATTAAGTTCCAAGATGTGCTCCACCTAGAAAGATGTGTCTTGTACAAAATTAGTTTCAATAAAAGGAATGAGAAACCCTGTAGAGAATAATGGAAAGAGAAGGTACTTCAAAGATGATTTGCTACCTTGCTCCCAAGAATACTCATAAGAGATCGGAAGAGCACACGTCAACCTATTGTCCCTCAAAGCATTGCCCTTGTTCATGCACTATATTCCATGTTTTGTGAGAGACACTTAAATGACTAAATAGACATCAGCCAAATAAACACCATATCTATTTGATCATTTTTGTTTATCCCATTTATCTCACTTGAAATGTGATGGTTCGAGTTTATTACTAATTACCAGCCTTAATAGAAATTCTCTCCCTACAGATTCAAAAAATTATAAATTTGTCCGTTCATTTCTGTAAGCGAGAAATTTGGTTTAACTGTTCCAC
Organism: Nyctanthes arbor-tristis; assembly: GCA_963692815.1. Classification (NCBI taxonomy): domain Eukaryota; kingdom Viridiplantae; phylum Streptophyta; class Magnoliopsida; order Lamiales; family Oleaceae; genus Nyctanthes; species Nyctanthes arbor-tristis. The sequence goes on along the minus strand of CAVNYN010289271.1, from coordinate 6,861 downwards.
CCGCTCATCGGCTGAAAGGATATGGGTAAATCCACACCGCAATAGGAATTCGAACTCTTACCCATCATCCTCTGTTGGATAGAATTTTGAAGAGAAGAGAAAACCCTAGCCCCATCTCTGATGATCCCACTCCAACACATCCAGTCCTGTACCACTTGCCAGATATGTGCTCAACCTTCTTACCTGTGAACCCCATCTTGCATTCTCCCCCAAGAACCAAACTTTTTCAGCTAAATCTTGAGAACTCCCATCCCAGATTCAAGTTTTTTGCTCTCCCGACATACAGAATGGCTTTTCCTTCATCTTTGCTCAGAGGGATCAATTTCAAGATCCGCACTAGCGATAATGCCAATGCTTCCGGTGATGATAGTGGCGATGGGATTTGTACGCTGATGGAATACATGGGAAAAAATGGGGTAAATGTGAGTGATGAATTGGCGGTGTTGTTTAGTCACTTAGAGTATGCTTGCAAGAGAATTTCTGCTCTTGTGGCTTCTCCTATCAACCAGAGTATTGGTAAAAGTGGGAGTGTTTCAGGCTTCAGTGCTGAAAGAGACAAACCGAAGCCTCTTGACATTGTGGCGGTGGGTTTAATCCTCCACCCCCTCTCTCTCACATTCAATTCTTCATAACAGTAATTTCATTGGTGAAACCCCTTTTTTTTGGCTTAATAGTTATTTGATGTTGTGGCATATGATTCGAAATCCCGATCTATAGAGTATCTGATGGACATTTTTTTTAATGAGTGGAAACCAAATTTGCATGGATATAGATGGATACTACCTTACTATGTCTGACAGCCTGTATAAATTGGAGAATAGGGTATTTTTCATACAAAATTGGAAAGAAGGAAGGACTTGGGAGGTAGTCAGCACGAGCTTTTAACGCATGAATTCAGAAAAATTTTATATTTCATTCACAACTGTCTTATGAATCTTCAATCCCCTGGATGAATGCCATACGCTTCTGATAAGAAATTTCTTCTCAAATTGCTGACTTAGAGTATTCTCATGTCAAGGTGTATAATGCAATTTTAACAATTTTAATTACCCCACACCAATATATATCCAAAGTAATTAACATTCTCAATTTAATCATATATACTTGGATAAATATTGAAATTCATAAATGAAGTAGTTAATCAAATCTTGTATGATCTCTTAAGAAAATGAATGTGTCCATTTTTGGGATCTCAAAGTCGTTGAAAACACGTAAGAACACTTGAATGGAAATGGGAAAGAGATTTTACTTATGTTTCTTCAGAATCTCTTGTAAATCGTTTTTGGATAGAGAGAGTTCAATCTGAGTTTGACCATTATTTACATATCCATAGTAGTGCATAAGTGACCTTTGATCCTGCATCTTGTTGGGTGAATCCGAAAGTACTGTTCTTACTAATTGGAGCTCTTTTTCTTTTCTTCATTATGCAGAATGATATTATTCTGTCTTCGCTGAAAAATTCGGGAAAAGTTGCTGTGATGGCATCTGAAGAAGACGATGCTCCAGTTTGGCTGGCAGATGATGGCCATTTTGTAGTAGTCTTAGATCCCCTCGATGGTTCTCGGAACATTGATGCTTCTATTCCTACGGGAACAATCTTTGGGATCTATAACCGGCTTGAGGAACTAGACCATCTGCCAGTGGAGGAAAAAGCAACCCTTAATTCCCTCCAGTGTGGGAATAAGCTTGTTGCTTCTGCCTATGTTCTTTATTCATCAGCTACTATACTCTGTGCAAGTTTTGGGTCAGGAACGCATGCATTCACCTTGGACCACTCAACGGGAGATTTCATTCTTACACACCCAAACATTAAAATTCCCCCACGAGGTGAGAGGATATGGCAGCACATTACAGAAATGCACAATGTATTGGCAATCTAATAATAGAATTTTACCTCTGATATGCCAGGGCAAATATATTCTGTCAATGATGCACGATATTTTGACTGGCCTGAGGGTTTAAGACAGTATATTGACACTATAAGACAAGGAAAGGGCAAACATCCAAAGAAGTATTCAGCACGATATATATGTTCTCTTGTTGCCGATTTCCATCGTACTCTTCTATATGGCGGAATTGCAATGAATCCAAGGGACCATCTCCGTCTTGTTTACGAAGCAAATCCACTCAGTTTCCTTGCTGAACAAGCAGGAGGCAGAGGTTCTGACGGTAGAAGTAGAATATTGTCTCACCAGCCAGTAAAGCTGCACCAAAGACTTCCTCTGTTTTTGGGGAGTCCAGATGATATAGAAGAATTAGAGAGTTATCGAGACGTTCAACAGAAAATAAACCACGGATATGAGGTCTAAGATGTCAGTCAGCTTATGTTTCTCTGTGTTAATGTTTTAAGTGATATGAAAATATCTGGCTGTACGCTTCAATTACAATATGATTCGTGGATAGGAGGTTCGCCTCACTTTTTGTATTTTACATGCTGGCTAAAGATTGTATGTTATTGTAAAACAAAGTGAGTTAATAAATGCAGTGTACTATATTCTGCCTTTTAAGGATTGGAACTTCTGAAAAAGGCTAAATAAGTTCACATATGTAGTGAAACCTTGCCTGCTGATCTTACCATTGTATTCAGGTGTTGCGTTGGCTGTTTTCATTTTTAAACTTACATCATCTCTTCCTAATGCTTGTTTGTGAAAATGTTCACGTACTTGTCAGAAAGAGCATGGAATATTCTTTTCTTTATGATCGATAAATGAATTCTTCTTGTATTACCCCGAGGATTAGTTTCCATATGCTTGTGTTTGACTGACCTCTGTAAAACCTCAGTGCCTGCTATAATTCTATCAATGATGCATTTTCCATGAGATGATATGTGCACTATTAATCCTTAAAATGGCATTGTCATGAAATTACATCTTGTTCTGGAACTGTTCTCTCTTGTAATGTTAATATTTTTATGGTGTTATTACTGAAAACTAAGGTAATGACAGGGTCGGTGAAGCTGTACACTTGATATTAGAGGGATAGATGATCACACCACACTCATGTATAGACTTTACTACATTTTCCTAAGACTAGACATTGGATTCACTCCTTTAGCCTTTATTGCATTCCAAGTGAAGTTTGGATTTCAGTTTTTCAACTTATTGCTTTAGACTGTTTTAAATGTCTCAAGATTCTGGATAAACTTGTTTATGTAATTGTCATGGAGATCCTGATTGCTGAAAACATTTCTCATCAGCGATGCCTTCAACTTTAATGGCTCTCCCTCTGCTTCTAATATAACTTTCCTGACAGATTTGGCGACCATGTCGCCACTGAATGAACCATCTTCATTTCTCGGGACTTCGTATCCCAAGTTTTTTTCAGTCAACAGCTTAGCATTGAGTCCTTGATCGGCTACCATTGGCAGGAGAATTAGTGGATGTCCAAAGCATAAAGCTTCAACAATTGTTCCCCAACCAGAATGGAAGAGACACCCTCCAATTGCAGGATGGGCAAGTATTTTCATTTGAGGTACCCAACCAAGAGTAACAATGCCCTGGCTTAAAGTACGGTTGGCAAAACCAGAAGGAAGCAAGTTTGAACTTTCTATACCTTCTGGCTTTCTTAGAATCCACAAAAAGGGTAATCGAGAAAGCTCAAGCGCAAAAGCCAATTCATGGATTTGCTCAATTGGCATTTTGTATTCACTCCCAAATCCCACAAACAATACCGATTTGGGTGGTTGTCCATTCAACCATTTGAAAGTGCCTGATGAGCTTGAGTCAATTGGCCTGTGGTTTATGTTCTCATCTGATACTGGTGGGAGAACTCCGATTGGCAGAACTGGCTTCTGATAAATTTGTTCAACAAGATTTATGTATTCTCCCTCGAACTCCTCACAGGATCTCACTATTGCAAACCTGCATCCTTCCACAACTTTGGCTATACGCTGGCCACTGGACATGCCTGATGCATCAGGAAAATTCGTATTACGCATCATTGTTGGTGCATAATCAGGCCGGTGTGCTACAAGAGAAGGGAAGGGGATCCAGTCTGGTGGCTTTGTAAACTCTTCCGGACTTCTTCGTTTTCCAGACTTCAGATCAGCCGGTGGCCCCATGTACGCTAAACTTGCAGCTGTATATACACTAAAGAATGCAGTAGGAACACCAAATTTAGCAGCAATCTCTGGGATCAAATATGGTGCAAAATCTATCAATATCAAGTCTGGTATGTTGTTTTCCAAGAGTTCTTCAAATGGTTTGGCTAATTTGTCATATGCGGTCTTCAGATACTGTACTTCACCTGGTTGAACATCGATGGTTGCTTCACAGTTCTCTGGTAAGCCAGGAACTGGCGGCATTGGGATCTCGAGCAGCTTTATTCGGTCAACTAAATTGGATGGTATTGGAGGCAACCTCTGTAGATTTCTTGGAGTGGAAACGTAGGATACAAAGATGCCTTTTGCTGCTAATTTTTTGGAGAGTTCGAGGAATGGTAACATGTGACCAAATGCTAACCATGGAAACATCATTACATGACATTGTGTGGCAGCCATGATTCCTTACAGAAACCATAAACTGGTTATCTTTGTGCTTTCATTTCTGCTTAAATAGAAACTAGCATTTTCTGGTTCTGCATATCACATTCTTTACATGAGAGTTCTTTTAGCCTTATGTACATTTTACAAGGGATTCACAATCTTTAAGGTTTCTATGTGGTGTAGATTCAATTAGAAAATCTTCGATATATTATTTTTAAAATATAAAAAGAAAAAAAAGTAAGCCCGCGCTATCATATGGATTATAAGTTATATAGTGTAAGGGTAGATGATATCCAGACTATACATATTCATTATGTCCAGCCAAACCATATTAGGTTAGCACGTTACATACATCGGGTGAATGCAAATTTATATGAGTAGTTTTCTAGCACCATATGTGTCGTATGGTATGGCACCATATGGCACATGTGGCGTGCATATGGCACACCCCAATGCACGCTACATGTGCCATATGGTGTCATACTATATAGCACATATGGTGCTATAAAATTTTTCGAATTTATACTAGAGTTGTACAACATTGTCCATTATTCTCTAGAAAAATCGATTTCTGTTTTTAGGTTTGTTCCAGTCTCGACTTCCTCACTGGAGGAGGATGACGAAATTGACATGAACGAAGTGTTAAACGCCAGTAACAAGAAGGGACCGGAACTATGCCTTGTCGGACGCTTCTTAACCGACAGATCAATCAATTTTAATGCTATGAAATCACGACTGGCTAGCCTTTGGCGGCCAGGAAAGGGGCTAAGTGTCAAAGCCATCAACTCGCAATTGTTCCTGTTCCAATTTTATCATATGAGTTTGATTTGCATAGGGTTATGAATGACCGACTGATTTGCATAGGGTTATGAATGACTGACCATGGTTGTTTGACAACCATTTGTTAGTGTTGCGTCATTTGCAGACTGGAGAATTTCCCACTCAAGTTCCACTATTTTTTGTTCCTTTCTGGATTCAGGTGCATGAGATTCCTATTGGCTTCATGGCGGCGAGTGTGGGGAAGCTGCTAGGTAATTTCATTGGTCCGTTTCTTGAATATGATGCAAACAACAACACTGGAATCTGGAAGAATTACATGAGAATTAAATTTTTGGTGGATAGTCGTATTCCATTAAAAAGGTGTAAGAAGGTTAAAAAACCAAAAGGCGATTGGACGTATGTGAAATTCATAAATGAACGTCTCACGATGTTTTGCTTTATCTGTGGTTTACTGGGGCACTAGGAGAGATTTTCTGAAAAACATTTCAATACTCCAGATGATAAATTGACTAGAGAATAGGGAATTTGGCTGAAAGCTCCAACCCGACGTGGTGCAGATTTTTCCGGTGGGGAACGGTGGCTGAGGGAGGAGAATTCTGACGAAGCAACTAAATTTGAGAATGTTCCATCAGATGGATTTCAGCTCAAAAATTCTGCAAATTTCACGTCATATCCTAATCCCTCCAATAATGCGATCATTTAATAAAGGGAAACAGGTTAATATCAATTTGGCTAATTACTGAGGCAGACATGAGACACAAGGCTGGACAGACAGTGGGCTCACAGTATCTGGGCCTTGATATTAATGATCCAATCCAGGAAAAGGAGGACCGGATGGAGGCTATAGATGAACGGAAGCGAAGACGAACTACAATGACAAAGGCCCAAAATTTGATGTTGTTTGAGAACAGTGAGGAAGTCGAGGTTAGGACAAACCAAAAAAACTATCTATCGGCAGGCTCTATGACACGGGCCTGCCGTAGCCATGATTGTTCTTAGCTGGAACTGCTTGTTGGGAATTAATTTAAATTCCCCTATTACGCCTGTAGGACTGTTGTTCAAGGAATTTAATTGAGACAAAGAAAAATAAAAGAAGAAAGACAAATTTACCGGACTGTCAAAGCTTTCCACTATATGATTAAAGTCGCTACAACCATACAGAATTTTCACTCGTCAAAACCCATCCCCCAAGTATAACAAGAAAAATATAACAAGCTTTATCGCATCTACCAATTTCTACACTTTGCCTAACCTGCGAAGAGTTAAAGAAATCCCAAGACTCTAGGCTACTATTTTTCTTCACAAGACTCTCTGACCCGACCCAAGTGACACCGAGAAAATCACCCCGAGTTTTACCACACCTAATTTTCTACCCTTCGAACAAACCACGAAGAGTTACAAGAAAACTCTTCAAGGTGCTAGACTCACTAATTTTTCCTTCAACTCGCTTGTACCACTTGTGTATAAAAGAAGAAAAAAATATCTCTATTTATAGGCTTCGTTTCCTTGGAAGACAAGACAATCCTTCTATAATTTGGATTTCTTTTCCTCCTAGGATTCTTCTTCTTTTCCCTTTCCTTTTCCTTTTCAACTTTGGA
>CAVNYN010289269.1:1593-15515 GCA_963692815.1 Nyctanthes arbor-tristis | reverse complement strand
TGCTGCCGGAAATGGCAGAAGAAGGGGGTAATCCCCCCTTTTTTTTTGCTGCCATTTCCGACAGCTCAATTGGGCGAGTCCTTCCTTCCTTTTTGTGCTGCACGAAATGGCTCCCTTTCCTTTGCCATTTCCGGCAGCACAAAAGGGGGGAGACTCTCCTCCCCTTGAGCTGCCGGAAATGGCAATAAAACCGGTGGTGGGTTTTTTTTCCCTATTTGATATTTATATACTATTTTCTTAATTTTTAAATTCTTTTTGTCTTTTAATTTAAAGAACAAGGGTATAGAAGTAATTTTGGCAATGCTTTAACGGAATTATTGGCGGATTCCGTCATAAGAGACCTTATGTGCATATTTATGAAATGTTGGGGATGTTGTGCTTTGAAAAAAAAGGTTAGGGACCCAAGCGCTATAAAGTGCAAAGTTTGGGGACGATATGTGAAATTTACCCTATTAGGAAATATATTCTTAAATTGTATATTTCTAATAATATTAATTATGTTTTATTAATCTATGTAAAAAATAGAAGGAGAATATCCTTGTATGGCAGAAGGATACTAAATATTAACAATAGTTTTGGAGAGACACGAAAGTTACTCCTTCCGTCCCAAAAAGATATTTTTCATTTCTTTTTTTATCCATCCTAAATTATATTTCCCTTTCCTATATTAATTTTTTAGTTTTCAAATATACCCTAATTTGTGATACATAGTAATCAACAACAAAGAACAACTAAAGTGAAATATTAAATACTCCCTCCGTCCCAAAAAGATATTCATCCTTTCATTTTGTATCTGTCTTAAATTATATTTCCATTTCCTAAATTAATTTTCCAGTTTTCTAATATACCCTCATTTATTGTGCATAGTAATCAACAACAAGTAACAGCTAAAATGAAATATCAAATAAATCAAAGGGTATATTAGGAAATATATTATTAAATTGTACATTTTCAATAATATTAAATGATATTTTCTTAATCTATGTGAAAAATAAAAGGGGAATATCTTTTTACGATGAAGGGAGTAAATCAAATGGTATATTATGAAATATATTGTTAAATTGTACATTTCCTATAACATTAAATGATATTTTCTTAATGTATGTGAAAAATGAGAGGGGAATATCTTTGTGGGATGGAGGGAGTAATTAACATTATCAATGTGGCAAAGTGTAATTGAGTGTTGCAAAAGTATTAATGTGATAATTATCTAATGAATTTGTGTAAGAAGGTTACTTTTTAAGTCACGTTTTCATGTTTTCATAGAATTACTGAAAGATTAATTAATGCCCTAATATTAAGAAATATTAAAATTTTCTAGTTAATGACTTAAATGCGTTTTAACATGAAAGATCTATGGCATGCAACGCTTTTTTAAACACACTCTTATATTCTAAAGTGTTGAAATAATTGGCTAAACAAATCGAGCTGACCAAGTGCTACCAATTTTGATCGGAGACGCATATGTGGTACATTTTCTTCCTTTAGTTTCATAGACACACATGTAGAGCCATATAAATTAGTAGATGAAGATGTGCCACATACATGGGGTGTCTCGGTATCTTCAATCAGAACTCTAAGTGCCACCCCGTTTTCATTTTATTATTATTACTACAATTACTAGAATTCTCACCCCGTGTATTCCGATCTCACGAGAATAATACCAATAAAAATTTTCAACGAAAACATATATAAATTGAGGTAGTTAGTCTTCATTGAATGTACATTAAAAATTAATAATTTAGAGAAGAAAAATTAAAAATTCAAACATATAGGTGATGTTGTTCAATTCAATCCAGCAAAATCCGTTGTCTTTTGTACTTCTCTGTTTTTCATAATATTCAAAATTTAATGAACATTATCCCAATTTCTAGAATCAATATACAAATTTGACAATAATATGTAGTAGCTAGGATTTTGTGGGTCTAAGTATAGTAAATATTCTGAGGCTATTTCAGAAAGCTCCGTATTTCCAAGAACTTGGCAAGCCCAATTATTGTCCCCCAAATGTCAGTATCTCTAGCCTAAAAAATAACTCATCTCCTTACAATGGATTCACCCGTTGCTGGCTATTTAGTTTTAGCAATGACCTCAAAAATGAAGGAAACTATCTATAAAATGGACACTGCTAGAACATTTGGCATGGAATTAATATCATTGTTAAACTAAATTACGTACTTGAACCCTTGTTTTTGTATCACGTAATCACACATATTCTCTACTGTTACTTCTAATTTGTTGCACATATGAAATAAGAAAACCAAGAATCATATATTAATTATCCCCATGGGGCATGAAAAAAAAAGAGCTCACTTATGAAATGAAAATATGTAAGGAATCCCAACTCAAATTCAAATAATGTGTTTATGCATGCTGTGTATCTTTATATGCATCAATCCACTATTTAACTCGCAACTTAATACTGGAAAAGAAACTTTTAAGATGCAAAAAGTCTAATATTTGTGTAGTGAAGTGCATCGAATAAGGCCATGTAACTATTTTAGAAGGATATGAAATCTCAGTATAAGTTTCGATTAAACTTACATTTTTATCCGAGATAATTTGCAACTGCATGATTCATTTCTTTTAATTTCTCTTAGAAAATCTTGTCAAAAAATTTTCCCTTAGAGAGTGTTTACAATAGCTAAAATAATAATTAGGGGCTGTCAGTTTGTACTATTTAGGGTCCACAAAATGTTGTAAAATATTGACAATTTATCACAAAAAAAATAACATTTTATCTCAAGAAATGGGTATTATTCAATATCACCAAATTCAAAATCCATTAATATGCTATACTCATACATTTAATGCCAAAAATTAAAAAATTAGTGGAATCTCATAGAGGTCCTTTTTGTTATTGATTATATACAATTCATTAGAAAGATAAGAAGAGTACAAATATAGTAAGTTTAGATTTTTAGAATAACTCAACTGGCAATAGAAAATTAAGAAGTAACACAATAAACATGTTTATTTTAGATAACCCAAAAGTTGATTCTTGCTATCAAAGTTATTATCAAGTAGCTGTTAACAAATTTAATATCAAGTAACTATTGATAAAAATTGATAAACATGATGGTATAAAGCTAGAAATCAGAAAAAATTCAAACAATATCAAATAAAACCCAAATTTGAATCACCCAAGCTAAATCACCCAAAATCCCAAGAACCCAGATTTGTTTCATGATAAAGGATATAATTTAGGGAAAATAATTATGAAAAGATAAGGAAGATGTGGTTTGGGAAAAGATAATTAGGAAAAGATAAAGGAAGATACGGTGACCTTGCCATAATTTAGGAAAAGTTTAGGAAAGATAATAAGGAAAAGATAAGGAAGATGAAGTGAAGTAGATAATTCAGGAAAAAAATAAAAAAATATATAATTTCACAGAAGACGTCATTAGAATTGTTATGAAGCCAGACTAGTAGCGAGAAAAGTCATACTAGACAAACTTCTCTTATTATTATTATGACAATTTCATTTTATTATTACTAAATTGTGAAGCTGTATGCACATATCTAGAAGTGTCAAAAACCCGGCACAGCTTGCGATGCGAAAAAGCCTGCACATGCGGGCTTCTCTGTCCTGGCCACGTGGGCCACTTTTTTCTTTTCATTTTTTCCTTTAATTTTTTGTCAAATTCTACATTTTAAATTTTATGATAAATACATTATAATTAAAATACTTCAATAGGAAATTTGCCACATTTTTAAGACATATCACTAGTCTTTTAGATTTTTAAATTCTAATTTAAAAAATAAACATATAACAAGATAAAAGTAAAATTTTTAATAATAAATTTCAAATATTGTTTACATAAATTTAAAAAGGGAATGACATGATAATACAATATAAGAAAAAAATATAATCCAATACAAGAAAAAAATATAAAAAATAAATAAAAGAGCCACTTGTTGACAAAAGGGCAGAAAAACAAGCACGCTTTTGCCTACCACTTTTTGACTTCGGCGCTTGAAGCAAGGCGCTGCGGCAGCTTTAATTTTTTAAAACTTTTTTTTAAATTTTTTTTATTGGCCGATGGTTAAGCTGCCAGCCCAAAGTGTTTGAACCGGCCCGTTCGGTCGACCACGGGCAACGGCCTATGAATTGGACCGGCTGGTTCTGGGCTGGCTTGCGGTTCGAGGCAGATCGTTCCATCTTTATACCTCTACACATATCTTTCATTAACAAAGTGTTTGATTAGCATCTAGATTATTTTTTTTAGATTATAATCTATCACACGACATTATTTCATTGGTTTCACTTTTTTAAAAAGTAAAAGTCAAACCGTATTTTTTACTTTTTACAAAAAAATAATCAATGAAATGACGTCATTTAGTAGATAATAATTCAACAAATAATTCAACTCCTTATCAAACACTCTGTAAGTTCTCACAATTCTTTACAACGTCATTACCATGAAAGATATGTCATGCGACATGCATCATCCCGTACGTACGTATATCGTGGGTTTTCTTAGTTGCGCCAGTCAATAGGGGCGGCCGCCCGTTTGAATTTTCACTTTTCTGTCTTCTCCTTCTAGCCGAAGAAACATTATCTATATCTATGAACCTTAATGGCCACCCGCTCCGAGTTATAATTACTGCAATATCCAAATTGAGGATATATGGCAGAGAAGGCGATTGGTTTCCATCTTAAATTTGAAAACAAAAGCAGCAAGTCGATCGAACTGCTGGATTCCGAACACCAAACCTCCCTCCCCCGTGTGAAGCCGGGGCGCAGCAAGACATTTGATATTTTGAAGATTAGGGAGAAAAACAAGAGATTTGGAATAGAGTCTTGGAAGATCCGGCAGGTTCTGATCGACGACCTACCGTTTGAGATAGAATTGGAGACCAAAGACCTTCTCCGTCATGTTATAGTCAAATTCCAAGTCGAGTCTGATGAAGATGGAAAAGTTGTATCCTTCTTAGTTACAGGAGTACCGGAAGTCAAGAAAGACTGATGCTTTCCTCAGGATGGGGTGGGTTGTTCTTTCTCTTCCTCTCATTTTCAGTTTTTGATATAAATAATAAATATGTAGTTTATTTTCCTGCCAACTTTCTCTCTACATCTTCTTATCAGTTTTCAGTTTTCGATATATATGTGGTTTATTTTCTTGCATGCCAACTTCTCTCTACATCTTCTTATCGGTCCCCATGCGTGCACAGAGAGAGATTTAGGGTTTGGGGCTTGCATCATGAATATCACTATGTGCACAAGGACTCAGAAGCACCACCTCACTTCCTTCTAGTACTCCTACAAGCGAAATTCATTTTTTCCCCATTTATTTATTTATTTTTTTTACAAGCTATTTTTTTTTTCCTCCATCCTTCCCATCCCCATCCCCAAGCTATGCCAAATAATAAAATCAAATCCTTAAATGTATAATATGACCATCATATTGGAGCGGATCTGATCGACCCTGATCCAATCTACACTATGATCCGCTAGTGGATCAGAAATTTTACCACGATCCACCCCACGGATAAGTGGTTCAGGAATTTTTTTCTCAAACGACTCGGATATACATTGGGTCTAGTGCGGATTAGGTTTTTTTTGCCATCCTTATGGCTATCAATGCTAAAAATGCTTTTTTGTAATTTTTTTAGTACATTCTTCACTTTATTCTTTTCCTGAGATTTGTAATTCTAATTAGTTTTCTTCTTTTGAATTTTTCCTTAATAATTTTTATTCGTTATTTTTCTCGGTAGACTGGGTATTGGCACTGGCTTGGGAAGGAACAGGATATGGAAGAAAAGAGAAACGGTTAAAATTTTTGAGAAGGATTTCAGACATGAAGAACCTCCTCAGCAACCAATTATGTATGTGTGTGTATACATACACACAAGATATTTTAGTTAAAATTAGTTTCAATTTTGCCAATATCTATTCAAAATATTCTTCCATGCATATATATGGCCTAAATTGTAACTTACTGGACTTGATTAAATTGTTATTGAAGTGAGACACAAGTGGTTGAATTTAGTAGCGCCCCAGAGAGAGCAGTCACTAGCTTACATAAAAGGTGCGTGTATATATGTGTGTGTGTGTTCGTGTGTGTATATATATATATATATATATATCAGAAAGGTGTGTGTATAATCTCTTTATATTTCGAAGTCTTTTTGAAGATTGTGGATGTTAATTAATCAAGTTGAACAACTCAAGAGAAATGCAACATATGTCCTTCCTTTAATTATAAGGTTATTTGTGAGCTTATGTAAGTTACACATTATCAAGACCATGGATGTTACAATCTTATAATCAATGTGTGTGTGTCTATATATATATAAATATATATATATATATAATCTCTTTATGTGTATGTAACATTAAAAACGTAGAGTCGGCCCTAATTTTTTTTTTCTACATAATTTTCTTTTTCAATCCTTTTTTTTTCCACTTTTTTTATAGGGTAAATAGCACCTAGAGTCCCAAATTATTTTTACATATTTTAGCTTGGGTTCTCTTATCTTGAGGTGGAGGTCGAAAATCTTCTAGATAATAGTAACTTAATGATTTCATTTTAACAAGAACCATCCAATTTCCCAGTGCACCCCACGTGTTCATTGTATGAAGAGTAATTTTGTCATGACAGGAATATTGATTTGTGAGTCATGTAAACTTACTTTTATCTTTAGTCAAATGTTTTAAAGGTTTAGGTTATGCTAAATAAAACAATCTTGTACGCAATCACAACTAAACGGTCAATTGGGTGCACGTACAAAGATGAAGGATTTCCTTAATTAAGATTACCCAAACATACGAACATGTATAAAGATTAGGGCCGCGCAAGGTATCCTTTTTTTCCCCCTTTTTTTTTAATTCAATTCTTATTTCTTTATATAACTTTCTAATCATTCTGTCACAATATAAATATGAAGGAAGAGAGTTGTTAAGCTGATCAAACGAAACCGGATGACTTTGAAGCACAGGGTGAATTCAACAAGGTATATATAGTTTTTGTTTACCTTCTTATTATTGTGGTCATAATCTAGTCTTCTGTGTCATATGTTATACTTCCTTTTTGTCTACACCCATAATATTATAGTGTTCAAGGGTTCGACGTCATATAAATTAACTCAATGCTTTTGTTTATGAAGCGTTCAACATTATGCACTTCACCTTAATAATTAATAACAAATAAGCAAGCTTGTTTGGAGAGAGAAGGGGGGTGAAGGAAGAAAGAAAGAAAGAAAACCCCTTTCCACATAGCACTTCTAAAAAAATCAATTTCATAGGACCAATTTTTATTAATTTATTATCCACGAGATTATTCCACAGTGTAATGGCCATAGCAGCTAGAAGCACACCTTTTGTTTTAACATCATCATAATAACAAGACCAATTTCAAAGTCTTAAAAACTTAGTCGAGCATTTTACAACAATACCTTTATGCATTATTGTGCTCATTTTGCTCAAACAAGTGACGGACTGAAAATGCAGCTGGAGAAACAGCAGTGATGCAGATTTAGGTAGTCCGATGCAGCATATGAATTCCTCCCAGTACTGGTTTCCTCTCAGGAACAAATTTCAGTTATACTTTTTGAGCTGGTTTCTTGTTGTTTTTTCTCTATATGTTCTTCTGCTTCTTCTTTGATTGTTTTGTTCTGGGATCAGGAGCATACATCTGGCCAAAAAAAAAAAAAAGGGTCAAGTTGTAAATTTAAGTGGTCGTTTGATTCTCATTCTCATTAAGTAGTATTATAATGGAGTAGAATGCGAGATATATGGGTTTAGAGTATAGAAACTAGAAAATGGGAATCAAACACACACTCTTAAAAGCTGTTGGAACTTGGGTATTTTTGTTATTTGGAGGCAATTCTATGAGTTTTGGATGAATTCCCTAAATATATATAATTTTGACAAAAAGAAAATTTTTCCCCTTTTTCATAAAGAATATTTTAGATATCTATCTTAAATGTTTCGACAACTCTTATATATACGTATATTCAGAAGGACTTTCTTTTGCCAACATATGGCATATATGCTTACTTGGCCAAAAAGGTCCATATTGTTTTCGACCAAATAAGCATGCATGTCACGTCACATATTAGCAACTTAATGTTGGCAAAATAAAAATATGCATGTATGCATTCATCACCGTATGTTTATATCAATGGGCTAAGCTTAAAGTTCATCATTTTGTGATGGTTTTTCACAACTTGTACCTTTTAAGGCACAACAATAAGTTCATAGTGGACTAATGAAAAGTAAAAGGCAAAAGAGCAAGTCTTCAGCAAACAAGGAAAAATAAAAAGGAAGACAAGACAATTGGGTCCCCCTAGTTAAAGGAATACCCAAGAGTTTGCCTTCAAATTCTATTAATCAGATCAGACACCATACAGGAGCCCGATATGACCATAGAAAAACTGCACAATTGGGAAGTTCCAATTTGTTTCCAACACTAGACCTCACATTTAGATGATAAGGTTATAATACAGTAAACCTTTTTTTTTAAAAAAATTTAATCCTGACAAATGTTTATCTTATATATCTTAATTTATTATTATTTAGTGTGGTTCACTCTTTTCTAGAAAGAAATTGGCCGTTGGGAGCGCTTTAAAGTGCTACCCTGCTCTGATAAAACTCTTGATGTCTTCTCTTCTTTAGCTTTCTGGTCCATTCATTTGTCCTTGTTTCTGGTCCATTTGGGAAGAAACCAACCCTATTACAGTTAGTAAATATGATGTCAAACACACACAACCCCCCGGGGCCCGGGGGTTCTATACATGTACAAGGTTCTGAATTTCTAACCACCTTAATATTTATGAAGAATTCAAAATTAAAATTATGATGGCATTGGCATTTCTAGACAAGAATTAATTCCTAAGGTGCTACTCTCCTATATGTAAATAAGCCACGCATGATTACCTATTTTTGTATGAATAATTCCACTTGTACAAAAAATTCTTACAAATACACAATGACCTGCCATGATCCTGATAGTTGACTTTTAAGTAATGTGACGTGTAAAAAAAGTGATTTTTGTCCTAGTTGTGTAAAAGAGTTCTTTATAAATGTTTTGATAGATAAAGATCATGATTGTGAATGCATATGTTTTATACGTACACATGATCATGATATGGAACTAGAATATATTTCCTTCATAAAATTAGATTCATTTTTTGAAACTCGTCAATTGGAGAGCGGGTGTAGATTTTTATTGAGCCATTGAATTAGTTTCATAAGATAACCAAACTTTGTTTCCATAGTATCTCTTTGATTGCAACTCTATAAATATAACCAAACATTAACTTAATGCATAAACTCAGCCTAATCATTACTATAAATTGTGGTTATCTAGACTCTAGTCATGATGTATCCTGCCTAGATATGCTTTACTAGTGTAAAGTGTAACATGACCTAGATGTTTCTAGCTCGGGTATGAATGTGGAATTTAAATAACACTATAATGATTACACAGAAACCCAACTGAGAAAAACTGCGGGTACCCTTGCCACGGGACAAACAAATCTACTAATTAAAATGTGAGTTTAGTACAGAGAAAGAATAAAAATGTGCTATTACAACAGACACTAAATATTTAAAAGGTAAACTTATAAAAGACTCCCTCTTTACGCCTTTTGACAATAAGCCAACTCCCGTTGTTCCTTCTTTCTCCCGCGTGCATTACGGAACGTCCATTAAACTCCTAGAGATCTCCCAAACTCATCGTGGGATGACTTGACCTCCTAAACTACTTTCAACTTCCGTGGATATGTCACTCGCACCAGTGTGGTCGCCTACCACGTACTTGAAGGGTATGCGAAACACAAACACGGTTGAACTATGAAGTTCGGATTGCAAGACAAAGTCTCACGGTATAAGACAGTGTTTTGTGTTTTTCTTTGCGATCTAGTTCTTAGGATAATGCACAGATTTATTTCTTATTTCAATTCGGCTTTTGCTCCCCTTGCTCACGACGCATACTCGACCTACAAAGCGACAATACATATATGCAAGAGTTCAGTTTCTTTTGAAAGTCAAGAATCCAACGTACCATATACATGTAGTAAAAAACAAATTAAGGAAAGTTAGAAACACAATATATCATAAACTCAAACTTTCCTAATTCTAGTTGGGCTCTACATGCACCTAAATAATAATCTAGTTATACATGGTAATAATAATTCAACTTAAGCTAGGAAACATAAGAATCTTGCATGTAAACGAATTCTTATGCCTTAAGATAAAGTATGCACGCCACATCTTTTCTTTCGGCTCAAGACAAACGTAATTTGCATGCAAAAGGAATATCACATGTGAAGGAATGTCATGCATAAATCGTGACAATATAAAACATTGTTTGACACTTTAGATAAAATTAGTAATGCCAAGATGTAGGATTTTTCGTACTAACAATCTCCCCCTTTGGCTTTTCTAATTTTTCAAAATCCATAGTAGCACAAAGTGTCAAAAATGTTTCTCTTCCTGTTCCTTTTGGGGTTTTTAAACCTCCATAAATTTTTTACCATTATGAGTAAAAAAAGAAAACAAAAAATCTAAATTTAGGTTTTTTCACTTAATATTGGAATTGCTCTAGTGGGCAAAATTTATCCCCTCATTTACCCTCTCCCCCTTCCTTCTCCTATACCCTTTCATTTATCCCCTTTTACACTAGAAATGCTCTTAAGACCAAATAAAAATATGACTAATGTCTCCGTGGGGGGAGGGCTCATGCTCTTTGATGGTGCGGCATGCCGCTGAAGGTCTGGATGGTTGACTCAATTTACAACAACTAGGTACGTATTTCATCCGTGCTTGAATTACTTGATCCAAATAAAAGCATATATGTAAGTTCCAAGTAATGACCAGAGATAAAATAGAGAAGATACGGATATCAGCATGCATGAGTCGGGGAGTAGCCTGAAAGTACGTAGAGTCGTATGCGATCTGTAAGTGCATGCAACTAGCTAGCTAGCATGATATGCTCCATTGAACACGATGCTTATTCTTAAAATGAGCACCGCGCTCCCAATAGCCCACGTGCAATGGACATCACATCATTGTGAGTGTGGTCCTTATTTTAGAAACGAGAACCATGCTCATTGGAGCAAAACTCCTAGTAGTCGGGTTTGACTAAGGTAGCTATTGCAGATAGCCTCTCTCTTCTTTTCTTTTTCTTTTTTTAGTTTAAATAATTATTTTAAGAGATTCGATCCCACATAAAACTATTAACTAAAACTAATGATTTGTTCTAGGTTACAAAAAATGATGATGATGATAATGATGCGGTTGTTTGTTCTACTCCTCGTAATGATAAAAGATCTTTTAAGATGGACCCTCGATTTTAATATGGAATTGCTATTATTGTGAAATTAAATTGAAAAGTGATATAAAAAGCACAGTCGTATATACAAGTTCACCTCAGCGCAAGAGATCAAATCTCTCTCTCTCTCTCTCTCTCTCTCTCTCTATCTCTATCTCTGTGTGTGTCTCTATATATATATATATATATATATATAATCTAACAATTGGCTTTCTAATTATACTCAACATCTAAAATAACCAAGATTACAAGTCTGGTAACAAATTAAGCTCGGCATTTTTATTATTAGGTGTCAGAGCTTATATTAAATTACAATAAAAGCAACTAAACAATTTCCAGTCTTTTCTAAGCAACTGTTATGCGCCATTTTTCCAATCTTTTAATAATTTTATTTCAAAAATAAACTTGTCAAATTACTATTTTTTTCCTTTCTTCCACTTACTTATTAAAAATTCCAAGCTTATTATAAATTTGCATCAAAATATTTTACACATATGTACATCATTTAATATATCATACGTATATACTAATTAATATTTTATTTTTATACTTTTTTTTAACGAAAAATTTTATTTTTATACTTAATCTATATGATTTTATCAATATTTTCCTTCAATAAAAGGAAAAAGAATTAATCTACTTGCACAGATAAATGTACAGATTATATGATTACAAAAAGAGTGTAAAATTACAATTTCACCACATGTTGTGCAATAAAAGAAAGAGAGAATACATGAATAAAATTATAATTTTATTCCCTATGTGTAAATCTATTTAGACACTCACATGTACATGTATCATCACTCAAGGAAAAATTACACTAAATATGAAGAGTATATTGGATTTTTTCTGGTTAGCTAGTTATGCTAATCCATTTGATCAATTTTTCTTATCTCAAACATATGTGAAAGCTTATGTTGATCTCCTCTCTCATTCTAACTTTTTCATAATTTTCTTTATTATCACTTAATTTTAGCGTATTGTGATTTTTATTTTTCTTTACTGGCTAAAGAGAGTGTGTGTCTATATATATATATATATATATTGCTAAAACAAGTAGCGATGATAATTGCATAATAATAATGCAAAATTGTAGTCCCGACCTCCTCCCATAGGTTTGAAAGGATTATCCCGCTACTATGTTAGTAATGTTATTTATCTAGACCAGTCTCTAGTCTAGTTGGCATCACTAGCTACATTATATTGTTGATAGATAGAGATATTGTATAAATAATACATAGCAACATTCACTGATTCAACTACCAATAAGAAAATAACAACTAGACAGGAGACCCGTCTCCGGTCTAGATATATAGCATTATTCCTATTGCGTGGTTCGAGTGTGAATGATGCTATTTATATAGACCGGTCTCTAGTCTAGTTAGCATCACCACATTATATTGTGTGATAGATATAGATGTATAAATATATAGCAACACTCATTGATTCAATGACTAATAAAAAAATAACAACTAGACAGGAGACTTGTTTTGAATTTAGATAAATAACATTATTCCTATTATGTGGTTCAAAAAAATAAATGAATAAAAAATAATAATAATCACAATGATGCAAAATTAATGTGAATAACTGAATAAGCTCAAGTGAAGGTGGTTTGATTTCAAGTTGAAAAGATTTAGGCAAAACTGCCCAAAGAGATCCAAACCAACTACTGGTGTTTGGTTTCGATCTAAACACGAAGCAGTTCATTTTCAAGTGGGCTGAAGACCAATCTAATCCAACTTTTGAAAGAACTCAAATAATAGTGTATTTCATAAAGAATTAAACATAGTATGCAGAAATTACGCTAACAAAGAAGTTGGCCCTACAAGCATGCAACACTACAAGAAAACAGTCAATCACCGACGGATAAATCCATCGGTAACTGTGGTAAGTCCGTTAGTGATAATGATTACAGACGGGGATCTTCCGTCGGTAATAGCCTTGTCAGTGAGTACCGACGGAAATTGTGCCTCCGTCTGTGAATAATCAGTCTGTCATTACCGACGGAGGGCCCTTCTGTCTCTGATTGCCGTCGGCTTGTCCATCGGTAATCACAGACGGACAAAGGGTTCTTTCTATGATTACCGATGGACAAGCCGTCGGTAATCATAGAAGGGGTCTTGCCATCGCTAATTGCCAACGGCTCTTTCCATCAGTAATTATCGACGAATGGTTTGTCCGTCGGCTATCAACTACGGGAATATCACAGATGACTTTCCACTTGCCGTCGGAGAGTACCAACAGAGTCTGAACCAGTCGGTGATGTCGCTAGTAAAACTTGCACAAAATTTTTTATTTCCTACCGTTAAAATATAATTTTAACCCAAAACATCATTTCTTAACAATATATACAATAATATATACATAAATGTTTCTGCGGCAATGCAAAAGTTAGCATAATACTAAGCTGCATTGCAAAAGTTAGTGTAATATTAAGCCGCTGTACAAAAGTTTAATAAGCTTGCTAGAACCTGCACGGCCTCGCACCACTAGTTGCCTAAGTTCCTCCAATTGCTTCTTGAGTGCATCCATCCTTGTTTGGTGTTTTTCCTCCATTGATGCTCGCAGCTCCTCCATCTTTTGTATGCTTGTAGCGACCGGAAAATTTTGAACAAAAAAAAAAAAAAACATTGAATTAAT
>CAVNYN010289268.1:385-15023 GCA_963692815.1 Nyctanthes arbor-tristis | reverse complement strand
CTGTACTACTTACGATAAAAGTCTGTAGCCATCATCTTCATTGGGTATAATCAATGTTGGGGAAATAAAAGATTGGCGTTTCTTTTGTTCTAAAAAAATTAAAACAAATAATAATTGCGGCACCTCCTTAACTGGATTTATGTTGTGTAATTGCTTTTTGACTACTTTTCTTGTGGGCTGGGGGAGTGGAAATTTTTCTATTTAATTGATTCACTAATGTAGTTTTAAGATTAGTAGAAAGAATAGTTTCGTTTAACATATATAGTTTCTCAAAAATTGAATTATATTATTTTATGAAATGAAATTTATTAAATGTAAAATATGGTTTAAGTTTCAACTTTTAAACACCCACATTTATTTGGATTGTCGGTGCATTGAATTATATAACAACAACAATAACAATAATAACAATGGTGTTTCTTTTTCTGCTAGTTGCACTTTCTACTTTTCTAAATGCAGTTACCTTCTTAAGTTGATACGATTTTGAGACAAGGTGCATGCAATGATGGACCTACTAGGATGCCACAATTGAAGTGCCAAAAAAAGGAAGACATAGTTAGAAATAGACGGATTTTTTTTGGAATTATAATTTTGATTTTTTTAACAGTATAATTTAAGATTTGATTTGAGTACATTGATTTGTATCAGTTTTGGTTACTAACCAAAATTATCCTTAATCTCCTTGCATATGTAACTTGATGGTACTTTTGTAAATATTATGCTCTAACTCCATTTTTTTTTTTTTTTAATAAGAGCTTCAATTTTAGTTCTTCATGGGAAAGGAGAAGAGTCACATTAACATCATGATCATTGGCAATGTTAACTCTGGAAAGTCAACCACAACTAGACATTTGATTTAACAAGCTTGGTGGCATTGACAAGCATATTATTGAAATGTATGAGAAGGGGGTTGCTAAGATGAACACGTCACTCATGTATGCTTCTAGCTTGACTTCCCAAGTCATCATCATGAACCACCATGGCGAGATTGGAAGCGGATATGCCTAGGAATCGTCATTCTAGTAAGAAGCCGGAGAAGGAGCCCAAGTTTTTGAAAAATGGAGATGCTGGTATGATGTAGATGCCTTCAACCAAGCGCACGGTTGTGAAGACATCTTTTGAGTATTGAAATTTTGGTTGTTTCATTGTGAGAGATATGCGTAACTCCTGCTGTTGGTGTCATTAAAAGTGTGAATGAAGAATCCTATTGGTGCCAATGTCACCAACGCAATAGCTAAAAAGGGTGCCAAGCAAAAAATTGCAACCTGAAATGATTTTTTTAAATTGTAATAGTTACTTTTCAATTTTCAATTGGATAAAAAAAAGTTGGCACATATATGGGAAATGATTTCTTAATAATGTTTTCGTAAATCCACAGAAGTTTTATAATATCTTTTATAAGAAGAATATTGTTAAGCAAACTTCCCGTGCATTGCATAGGTAAAAGCGTGGACTGTGCTGATAGATGGGAGTCTGAGGAACTCCATAAATAATCACATTTGATGTATTAACACCTTAGGCGACATTTATCTTTTAGTATTTATTTTTCTTATTTAACTTAGTGTGTATCATTATTCAAGAATTTTTTGTAAGAGCTTTACCCATGTAATGCACTGGTGGAAATCATAAAAAACAAAGACTACGAATGTTTTTCATGGCATAGAGAAAAAATCCAATAAGTTATTAAATATTAATAAGAGCAGAATACTTCAAAATTGGTGAATTGTTTTGCTGCCACCTCTTCATAAGTGTTTATCCAGTTGTTGTAGCACCTCTTCATAAGTGTTTATCCATTTGTTGTAGCAGTAATACGCCCAAATCACAAATTTCATACTTAAATCAATTTGGATTTTTCAAATTTCGTACTTAAAGCAATAGTACATATTTTCACATTATTCGTAATTACATATAATTCGTTCGATTAATATTTGCTATTACCACGTTACAAGATGCACATCACTAGGAGTTTCATTGTGAACCTGAATCCTAAAACTATAATTTCCCTGGATGATTAAATGTTGTCATCAAACTTTCATTTGATCATTTTTTCCCGGGGGGTGGGGGTGGTTACTAATAAATTGTATTTTAGATGATTTTTCTAATTGTACATGATAAGCACCAGTGGTTAATTTATTATTATTATTAATTTGCTATTATGTACTGTTTACTACCGTACATTGCCACCTATTTGTGCAGTTTATATTTTTTATATTCGTCTAAATAGTAAACATCTAAATTTCTATTCCACTACTTTTGAGGTATGACCTTTTTACTAGATCTCTACCATGTGCATTGCACGGGTGAAAAATCCAGTATATATATTAAATGAAAGTTGTTTGACATAACTGCAATTTTTTTTGCAGTTAGAAAATATTTCCCGCCTTTTACACTTGTCTGGCATTATCCCTATTTGTTTGATTTTCAAAATTTCATTTCCAGAGTCCCTGACAATATGGAAACCAAAACCTATTTCAGAATAACTTGGAAACCTATTACAGAGTAAACTTATAGCATAAATGGAAACCTATAAGAATTGAAGTAATTGTCGAATTTGATTATGATATATGCACATGCACAAAAGATCTGCCTTTCAAATAGTAATACTCGAATATGTGGCCATGGAGTATAAACATTCAATTTTTTTAATTGATTGAGAAGAAAACCTATATGAATTGAAGTAATTGTCGAATTCGATTATATTATTTGTATATATCCACATATCAAATAGTAATAATTGAATTTGTGGGCATCACGTATAAATATTTTATTTTTTTAATTGGTTGAGAAGAAAATATTACAGAGATGAGAAAACTGATTATAATATATTGTAGAGAAAAGATTGACAGTAGATGGCAAACCATTATGTTGTTGAGATTTTCATGACACATTTGTTAATCTAAATTAGAGAAGAAAAAAGAAGACGCCATCCAATTGTTGGCCTTAATTTTTAAGTTCCTCAATTGTTAGGTTAGATAATGAACTGTGCATGGTATATTTATTACAACTAAGTTATAACTGTGGTGGCGGTGGGATAAACAGAAATCATATACAGTGGTACCCATAATTTTTTTAGCTGTTACATATTCATCGTTCAAACTAACTCATAAGTCATTATTCGTGTATCATGTTAAGTAAAAATTTTATACCACATTTTATGTACAATATTTCTTAAGAGTTCTACCCATGTAGCATTTGAGTACTCATGATTTTATTAGCTTAGCGGATGAGATACGAAACCATAGATGTAAACTCTGTAAAATATTGATTGTATTCATGCTTTTGTTTCATTTGACTTAATTATTGTAACCATTTATTGTTTTTTTGTAATTTATGTAATGACCGTATGTCCTACAGATATAGGACAGCAAGCAACAATGAATATTATGCTAAAAAATTGATTGACTCATGTTCCTCTTGAAGTTTGGTACTTAGGTATTTTAAGTGATTAATTAACTAGGGGCAAATATAAATGTTCGTGTAAAATATGTGTATGAAATCCGCAAGTGTACGGGTCGAACACGTAATATAATGGACAATGAGTCCGAATTATCGTTCCCACGATGATTGGATTGAGTACCAAAATTATTAGTTCTTACTTTATTTGAATGATCAATACATGAGTTTTATTAAGAAATGAAAATAAAATAAATAAGTAAATAAAATTAAGCAAAGAAAATATATACAGTGCTTTAGAGGGAATTATATAATGGATATGTGTTAAGACTCACGACTTCACCATAATTGGATTGCCTAGTCTAGCGACAACTAATCTATGTTAACGATCGAATCCCACAAAATTAATCCATTACTCCTCTTGAAGCTAGTTAATCATATTTAATTAAGCCTCCTAACATATCCCTAAGTGAGCGCGTTATCAACCATCTTAAATACATTAATCAATAAGAAATTCATGTAAGCCTCCCTAAAGTTCAACTTACGACGACCGCACTAACTACAAGAAAATCTCTTTGTCTTGTCTAAATTAATAACTCTTATTGCATAAGCTAACTTAAATATTCCTCTTTCGAGTTCAACAAAAGTCTATAAACTCATTCATCTATTAGCCAAAAAGATGAAGACAAAACAATATACCAATAAAAATTTAACATAAAATTAATTGGATAAATTCAGCATGAAAAACACAACTATGGTAACAACTAGGTTACATTGTTTGTCCTAACTTAAAATAAATTACACATCATGAATAAAAAACACAAATAAATAAAACGTACAACCCAGGCAATTAGCTCCTGAATAAGATGAAGAACTCTTACATTAAGTTTCTCTATCTTGAATCTCGATCATGATTCCCGAATCTCCAAAAGTTGTGTGTTTTTCTCCCCCTTTTCTATTGTGTTTTGTGTATATCTCCTTTCATGCCTTAGGCTTGCCCCTCTATATATAAGGTCCAAGAAAACTTAAGAAAAGACTAAAAATCGTGCACAAAGTTTGACATAAAAAGAATCCCAGTTAAAATAAGAAAACTCAAAAATTCCCTGAAAATCCACCCATGCGGTCATGCGGCACCGCATGGTCGCATGGCTCATCTAGATCGGAAGAGCGTCGTGCCACTCTGATTTCGGTCCGCATGGTCGCATGGCTCATCTGTCGAGTATTCTGCCACTCTGATTTCGGCTGCATGACCATACTATGCGGTCTCACATGGCCACATGAAGGCCACACAATGGCCACACACGGGCCGCATGGTTCAATTTTGCCACCATTTTTTAGCTTTATTCATTTTGACCCCCAAACTTCATAATTGACACTAAATTGATCCAAATTTCATCCAACTTGATTTTCTCTTGATTTTAACCTACAATTCACCAAATTAAACGTAAATACAGACTTTTAAGCACAATATTATATAATTAACAATACTTTTAGGGGATTTAAACATCACAAATAACTACCTATCAAGAAAAAGGAAAAATGAAAATACAGCTCAATATGGGAACTCGACTATCTTTTTTCAGAAGGACGAAAATGGAATACTGGACTATTTTCTTAAGAAAGAGGTAGTAATATGAAACCTTGGGAATTCACCTTTCCGTGCAATGCACGAGTTAAATATTAATTGATTCTTAATCAATATTGAATTCATATATCTATATTTTAATTTGACGAAGAATAACAATGAATTTTAACGGAAACTTTGTGGACAAAGAGACATGAAATCTACAAGAAGAAAGGAAACTTAAAAAAAAAACTACTCCCTCCGTCCCGATTATTTGTTCCTATTTTCCTTTTTGGAATGTTCCAAATATATGTTCATCTTTCTATATTAAAAAGGTCTAACCTGCATTCTTTTACAAATTTATCACTATTTAATACTTTTATTCTAACTATTAATTTTGAATTCTATTCATTAAATAGGGATAAATGAGGAACATATATGAATCACAAAATGTGTCTTTTCAACACATTTTTAATTTTTTTTGAAAGCAAAGTGGATCATATATTTGGGCTGAGTGTGGGAGTATTAATTAACTAGAATCACCATATGAAAAATCTTATAAGAAAGCATATATATATATATATATTAAATAATTCATATTTCGAAATTTTATTTCGTCTACACGCATACGTTCATTTGTGGCCACATATACGTGCAAGCATAATAACATGCTTGCTTGTAAGTAAAATACAATTTATGATATTATATATGTACTAATTAATATTTGCTCATTTAGGTTATTTACAACATTAAGCATAACATGTACAATTACGCTATATTTTATGGAATTTGTTAAGAGCTCTACCTGTGTAACGCACAGGTGAAAATCTAGTTAATTAATCATACAAATATTTACATAAAATTTTTATGAAAAAGTAGCATAATTGAGTATCATCCTTTATACATTTTAATTGTAATAATTCGAGTTTGTTATCGAACAAAAAGATATACAAAAAGTTTAACAAAAATTGACAGATGATAGGATCCGATTTTTCAACTCATCTTTTAAATCAATAGTAATCACATACACTACATATCTGTGTATCTTGTTAAAATCTTTGCTCTTTGTCGACTTTTTTTTATCGAAGTAGAGTTATTGTTTCCATTCTCTACTCATGCGGAGAAATATTTTTGCAATATAATTGTTTTTTCTTTCTACATAATACTTTTTCTCTACATAAAATTATGAGAGAATAGTAGGCTATGAGACGATTTCCCTTGCAAAAAGAGATGGAAAATTGATAGAGGCAGCAACCACCCATTGAGAACAATTTACTTTATACCAATCCGATCATCCCAGTTTAGCTTTCATCTCAATTAATAATTACTTGGAGGAGATATCTATTAATTGCCAATAGACACACTTATAGTTGGCACCTTTTAATGGCGTTCAACTCGTCATTTCTTTACTCTTATATATGTGTGTGTGTGTGTGTGTATTAATATTATGTAGACTATCATTCTGTATTACATATTTACAAATTACAATTCTCTGCCTATATATAGAGAATTATTATACATATCCATTGTTCTATTTTCGCATATTATTTTTCTTCTCTATGCGTTAAATTTTAACTCGGTGAGTGGGTGGCAGAGCAGTCGACATGTCCGAGCGTTTTTAGTGGAATATGATAATAATATATGAATAGTGTTATCTATATTCAAGTGTCCAATTTAATTGGTATTTTTTTTTACCTGAAGACACTCATCTATTCAATATTTAATAAGAAATTAGATAAATAACATTATTCATAATGAGTTGGACCCAAAAAAAAAAACATTATTCATAATGAGTAGCTATTTTATATACATACACACTAGTATTGCACCCGTGCGATATATACCAGATCGAGTGTCTCTAAACTTCAGTCTAGAATTATTATCATTTACTTTAGGACCGATAACATCTATATGGAATATAAGAAAAGAGACAAAATATATGAAATATAAATTTGGTTTAAAACAGAATACAACCATACCAAACAAAGGTGCTTTATCATCCAATATGGCAAACTTGATCTCAAGAAAACGTCTAAACTTATAAATTTAAGGGGTAAAGGATTGACCTTTCAACAAAAAAACTCACAGGGAGTAATTCTAAATAGATGTCTACTGACACAATAAATACTTCTGTTATCCTTGACAGTGAAGGTATAGGGTATAAATACTATAAATATTCCTTGAAGTTATTTCCTTATCAAACCTACTAATATCGCCTCCACGAGCACTGACCTAGATGCGGTGACCCTAACAAAGAAATGTATGAAATTTTTAATGGAACAATGTTCAAACATTCTTAAATCGAAAATCCAAGGAAGAGCTAGCCAAATGGAAGACTGAGAAGGCATACATTTAAGAAAGTAGAACACAATCCAGACTAACTATTCATACAACTAGGAAACTAGTAAAGTTAGAAAAATAATTCCACTAAAAAATAACTTATAAATTACTGTAAAAAACTTTTAATTCAAAGATATAAATAAGTAGACTATTCTCAATCTAAGAACCTATCCAATCAAGAAACTATTTAAATAACCTATGAAAAACCTCAAATTAATAGACCAAACAGAATCCAATAAAACATACAAACCAGAAACAGTGAAAACATACAAATCAAAAACAATCAAAAAGAAATCCAATAATTAAACCTATAAAATAACTTAAAAATTCTAAAGAAAAAATTCCAATAACTCTACTATAAAAATAACTAAAGACCTGTAAAAAGGTTGACCAAAGACAAAAATTGAGATATTAAAGCAAGGAACCTGTAACTAAGAATGTATACAATTAAGAAAGTAGAACCCAACCAATCCGATCCAAAAATTCATACCGCTAAGAAACGGCTAAGGTTAGAAAATATATTAAAAAATTCCACTAAAAATAACTGAAATACTCTAAAAAAAA
The DNA here is from genome assembly GCA_963692815.1 of Nyctanthes arbor-tristis. Lineage (NCBI taxonomy): Eukaryota > Viridiplantae > Streptophyta > Magnoliopsida > Lamiales > Oleaceae > Nyctanthes > Nyctanthes arbor-tristis. Next base: position 7,162 of record CAVNYN010289268.1, on the reverse strand, counting down.
CCTTCAGCCCAAAAACTTAAATAAGTACATTCATCTCAATTTAAGGATGTATTCAATTAACGAACTATTTAAATAACACAGAAAAAACCTCAACTTAATAGACCGAAGACAATCCAAGAAAACATTACAACTAAGAAACTACCAAAAAGAAATCAAATAATTATTTCTGAAAAATACCTTAAAAAATCTAAAGAGGTTTAACCTAAAGACATAATCACATTGAACTCTGTCTAAGAAATTATACAATTAACAACTGTAAAAAGATTAAACCTAACAAATTGCAAAAAGCTTTAAACTAAAGACACAATTACATTTCCCTTCATTCTACTACAGTACATAATTAACAAACTTTCAGACAAATAAATATGTGAATAATTATAACCCCACAAAGAATTACATACATAAGCTGAGGTGGAATGTAAACTCTAGCAGAATGTAGAAAACACTTACTACTTTGTCGACAAAAATAAATTCCAAGCTACAGTAACCCTACTCCGCATACATAGCCATCCATTTTCTCACACAATGGATTCTAATACTCCAGTCCATCCTCTTCCTAGTGATGTTGTTAATGAGGATTGATTGAACCATTTTCGTGGAGTCCAAACTCGAAAGTGAAAAAGAAAAATTAATTTTCAATTAAACATGACTCTTTTAAGCACAAATGGCACAAATAAAGACCGAATTGAAGATAAGCAACTTCCCGATTATAATCTTGGAAAAATAATAATGATAATAAAAATTAGGGAAGCTACCAAAAATAACGTACTCGGTCGAAATTAAAACACACGAGATAGAAATGTATACCATGATTAATGATGATGAATGCGGATTATAAGGGTTTTGAATGTGTACAAAAGAATCAATTCCAATTAGGTCACCTAAATGATAAGATGATATATTTGGTAGATTACAAAGAGACCCGTAAACATCCTCGACGTAAAGAATTAAAATTTTAATAGAACCTCTATCAATGAAGGGAAAAGAGACATCATCAGCGAAGAAGAGCAAATATGGTAAGGTGATTTCTGGCAAATTTGAAGAGATAAGGAAAGTGGATTTGCAGGCATGAAGTATCAACGAGAAGGTGCCAAATTAAAAAATATGTTTTCAAGGAAGAAAACCCCGAAAGTAAATAAATAATTAAATAAATATATGCTAGTGCAATTAAGTATGTGTGATTAGGGATGACAAAATATATTTGAAAACAAGAAACAAACGGGACCCACACCTAACGGTTAAGAAATGGGGGCGAGGAGGGGGCACGAGGTTGCACCTCAAATCGTTAGCGGGGCAGGGATGGGTTTCGGTTGCCCCGCCCCAAAACCCAGTATATCAAAATAATAATATTATTATTTAATAAAAAAATTAAGTTAATATAGCATTCTCAAGACTCAAACCATCAACTTCACAAACAACGCCCAAGCCTTCACCACTAGTGCCAATATATTATTCATTAATATTTTTAGGCTATAATTCTAATAAGTCAATATGTTTACTTTGTTGTAGGGAAAGAATTGCTATTGTAGACTAGTTTTTGTATATCTTCTTCCAATTTTTTTTGATAGATACTTGTTCTAAATAGTGTATCTTTTACCCCGGCATTTGAAAAAAAAAAAAGAAAAGAAAAGAAAAAGGAGTGGGAAACGAGGATTTTTCCCATCCCTACCCGGAAATGTCCCTGCCCTGCCTTGATTCAAGCAGGGATCGTGGCGGGGATGGGGCAAGGGAAAGGTAAATGGGGTAGGGTGAAGGGAAGCCAAACCCAACTTGATAAGATCTAGAATACGGGGACTAAAAAGATTAGTTATCAAAACTACAAGCGGATCAGCTCATGGCAATAGAGATCTAAAAATGTTAGAGGCAAGTCTAGATGAAAGATTCAAGTGAGAATTATGCACATAGAAGGCTTGATGGAAGGAAGTGGCGAGCTCGAGAAGTTTCAAACCAAATTGGACAAGAACAACACAGCAAGAGAAAGTTTGGAGTACAAAAGTTTGATAAAAATAATTGACATAGTACAATGATATGTCAACAGAAAGCTTATCAAGTCAGGAGTTGAGTGCATTTTACACATCTCAAATCTAAGTTTCCTATCAAAAGTTACATGAATTTGAACACGGGCTGTCAGACTGTGCAGACCAAGGTGCGCGCGGGAAGTTTTTGATATTTTTTCTAATATTTCTGAATTTCTTATATTATTCCCGTTAAATTAATTATTTCCTAACTAGTTTAGGTTACTTTTCCTATTTATTAACAAATTTCATTGTAAGATATTATTCAAGATTTTTAGAGTTTATGAAAGAGTTTTCTTTCAAGAGACGGGATTTCTCTTATAACTTAAATCGTGTTTTTCATGGTGAATTGAATTGCACGTCCTGAACAAGGATATTTGGGCTTTCTATTCTTGTTATGGGAATTTAATTTGTATTCGTTGTTCTCACTTCGGGTACAAATTTCAAAAGGTCACACAATTGAAACCGGGTTTTTGACTTTCTTGGGAGCACAGATTGATTCAGTTGAGGGCTCGCATGTGGATTCTCATCACAACCCCTCCCCGCTCCATTGTCATTTGTACATGTGATTGTGGCAAAGTTGGCAAAAAGGAAAACAGTGTTAAAGGAAAAAATTCCAAATAATAATAATAATAATAAATAAATAAATAAATAAATAAATAAATATTGATGTAACACGTGACACAAGGGTGATGTCAGCAAATTGTTTAGTTGGGAAAACACTTAGAGACTATTGTTAATTTAGGAATACTAGTACATCACTCGTGCGATGCACAAAAAGAACAACGTTAAAATATATAACAATAGGAATTTGAAAAATGAATAAGAAACATTTGTACATTAGTTAAAAATATAAAAAATGAATGTATATCAATAGAAACAATTAGATCAATAAACTCATTAATGGAAATCTTTTCCTACATTCAATGAGACCAATCAACTTGCATGATATGAGTATATGTCCCTTATTTATTAAACATAGCATCCCATTTTAATGTTGTATTAGTCAAACAGATACTTGAACTATGAACTGACTCTTTGTATTCTTAATATCTTTGAAATTTTAGAAATTTCCATCTTATATGATTTTCAAACTTAAACTTTTGAAAAAGGAAACTGGTATGAAAGAATAATAAATACTTGTGAGAAACTTATTAGAGGTCAATGTTTTGACAAACAAATGTAAATACAGAAAGTTTCCAATTTCCGACTCATTATGCTAAAACATTAAAAATTTTTAAGAAAAAAATAAAAGACTTACCCTATAAGCTTTACATGTTTCCAATGAAAATGGAATCAAAATCTCCCTAAAAAAGTTATTTACATTCAAGTAAAAATTGTTGAGGCGAATTAAGTTCACAATAACCTTCTAAAGTTATAGTACAAGTATAAATTTGCAAAGTGTTTAACTCTACCAATCAAAGTTGACGATATTTCGGCTAGCCCTTCTCCTGGCAAAGAAATAAGCTGCCAAACCTTTCTCATTACATTATTTTCTGCAAACTTACAGCATATTTGATTGCATTTATTTCTCATGAAAAATATCAAATCAATGAAAAAGAAAAATCAAACTTTAAGTTTCTTTGGGAAATGAGAAATGGAATTTTAATGGTAGCGGAAAACACGGATAAATAGACAAAACATGACTTCATCCTTACAGCACCAGTCAAAAGCGGGAAATAACGTAAAAACTGCATTTGATTTAGATTAATATAATATAATGTAGATATAAATTCTAAGTTAATGAGAATTAAAAAATATTATTGTCTTTTTAAGTAAAAATGCTAGATTACATAAAAAAGGTGAGATGTGAGGTTGAATAGGTCAAGTTTAAAGAGACACGCTCTTCCGATCTTACAATAAGATGAAAGATCATGTTTAAATTACGCAAATTAGTCATTTCAAAATAAAAAAGAAAACAGTAATTAAAAAATTATGACATCAGCCATGACGTTAGCGATTTGAGAGGGAAAACTTGTTTAAACTACTCTTGATTTAGATATACTAGTTATCCTATGCACAAGCATAATTTCAAATTATATGCGATACTAATACAAACGTTACTAAAATTGAATAAAACAAAAAATTCGAACGTTATTACGTGTTTTCCTTCACTTAGTATATAAAATGAACTCGGGACCCATTGTCAGCCATATGAAAAATTGAACTTTAATTTCATGAAGATGAAAAATTAGCAATGATAAAGATTTTTCAAATGATTAATCATATATATAAACAGTGAAGAAAATCATCAAATCACATATTGTGTTATAAATAAAAAAGTATAAATTAGATAATTGGCAACTGCAATTTTCCCACCAAAAGCTTCCCATGGCTATTCTTCTATATAATATATATAGATATATAGATATAGACATAGGTATATATATATATTTATTGTTCCAACTTCTAGATTCATTTTCCTATTTCATTCTTCAAGTCATCGACAGAGATGCACAAATGTAGTGTTTTGACGGGTAAAAATTAGTTAATTGAAAACTGTAACTGAATTATACATTTATGTTAATCAAATGTTTTTACTATTCGTCCAGCAATATATTTAATAACAAAAATTATGTGGTTTTATTTATCTTACCCTTAATTGCCACCAACCACACTCCATAACTGAAATTCTGGCACCTCGTTGGGTACTTGTAATATATATACACATATAAATATATATATATATATTTTTTATTAATATGTAATTTATTAGCAGTATGACAAAAATATGATCATGTAATGCTTAACAAGAATAAATTAAGTTTCAGAAAATTTTTTTAAAAACTCAATGAATGAGATAAATTATTTATTTAGGTTGTGTGTGTGAGAGAGAGAGAGAGAGTCCTTAGTAGAATGGTCATACTGCCCCGTGTAATTGATATTGTCATTTTGTCATTTTCTAGCTACTCCGTTTGTCCGTGTAATTTGATATTATCATTTTCTAGTTACTCCGTTTGTCCGATTAATTTCTTATTTATTTTTTCATAAGAATTAAGAAACGTTAGAGGAAAAATAAATTCTGCAAATGTTTTTTCAAGTATATACTTAATTATCTGATGAAATAGTAATAATGCGTGATAACTAATTACTTCCCTAATCCCTATATAGAGACTTGATTATGTTTTTCACAGAGGTCAGAAGTTATTGGAAAAAGCAAATTTTTCAACTGATTTTTTCAGTATATCCTAATTAATGAAAATAATAGTTACTACGAGATATATTAAATAAGAGTATTTTTGTTTTTTTTTTTAAAAAGGACAAATAAAAAGTCTTCAAATTAGGGGAAAAAACATGTATATTTCGAACATCAGAAGCAAAAAAATAAAAAGATAAAAAGATAGAAAACAAGCCTCCTTTTTAATGTCTCTTAGATTAGATATATATGTATTCCTAATTAATATTTTTGGTTTGTGTTTCATTTCCTAATAACAATTATCCTCTTCAAAGAGATGAAAAGAAAGGGTTTAAGATAAGTATAATAATAGACTTGATACATAATCAAAAACCCATTTCTATCTCAATTGACTTTATTATCTACAAATGAAATTATATTACCTATAAATATCATGGAGTACCAAAAGAAATTGTGGTACAAAGATCTTTTTTCATTATGAGAAAACGATATTTTGCTTTGTTGCTTATCATTTGTACATTCACATGTTTCTATGGGGGACTAGCCCGCCAACTCCAAGGTGACAGTCTCGATTGGTACCACCGCAAGCGCCATCGTAACGGTCACGTTTATAGACACCGTAGTAGTTGTCACTACCACCGCCACCACAGCCACCACCACCACCACCACCACGATCGACATAAACACGTACCCTTACCCTTCCCGTTTGTCCATTTCAATCCACCTCCACCGCCAACATCACCTTCACCTCCACCGCTATCTCCACCTCTGCCCGCACCTCTACCGTCACCATCACCGCTATTGCCACCTCCACCTCTACTGTCACCATCACCGTTATCTCCACCTTCACCTCTATTTCAACGGTCACGATCACTACCTACACCACCTCCATCTCCATCACCATCACAACCTTCAGCTCCACCTCTACCATCACCGTCAACATTCTCACCAACTCCACCTCCGCCTCTACCGTCACCGTCACCCCTATCTCCACCACTATCATTATCACCACCACCATCACCGCTATCTCCACCTCCACCATCAGCGCTATCTCCACCTCCACCTCCTCCATCACCATCACCACACTCTCTACCTCCACCTCCACCTCCGCCTCTACCGTCACCATCACCATCACCACTGTCTCCACCTCCACCAGCACCGCCACTATCTCCACCACCACCACCACCACCAGCATCACCATTCTCTTCACCTCCAACTCCGCCGCCTCTACAGTCACCATCACCACCGCCGCCATCACCACCACCACCACTATCTCCGCCGCCACCACCACCTCCAGTATCTGCACCACCACCTTCCACACCACCACCGCCACTATATCCATCGCCATCTTCTCCATCCCCGCCACCGGTGCTATCCCCACCAACACCGTCACCAATAGCCGATCCAAGTGATTGCTCAACAGCTATAACAAACGTGGACGGTTGTGTAGGGCAGCTCATATCTTCTTTCTTCTCACATAACGTTAGAGTTGACGCAAAATGTTGCCAGGTCGTTTCTAGTCTTTCAGAGAAATGCTTTGAGAAAGCCTTCTTCAGTATCCCTGATTTTCGGGCTAAGGTCATAGCTTACTGCAGTACTCGTTAACCATGATCCATTTCTTCTTCC